>CM029660.1:4706553-4873052 GCA_017311315.1 Dendrocalamus latiflorus | reverse complement strand
AAGAGGGCTAATTGCACAGCATGAAACGCTTTAACAAAAAGGTTGCCCAATATGTTCACAAGTTCAAAATAAAACACCCTTTGTTATAACAATAATGTTTGTTCCAAACTTTGACCCCAAAAAAGTGGGAGGAAGAGGGCTAAGTCACAATTATAGTTTTCTTTTCTTCGAAACCAGAGAGAACAGTTAGATCTGAGATGAAATTTTACCACTATCAGCAACACTCACCCCAACCAACATTTTTTTAAAAAAAAAAGCACATGCGCATCCATAAGAACAGATATGTCAAACCTCAGTATGTAATCAATACTTGGGAAAAAACAATCTCAGGGGTAGCATGAGAACCAAATAATCAATGTAGAGATAATAAATGAAATGAATGCCAATACCCAAAAAATGAAGTTACGAAACAATTAGAAATCAACTATCACCTGAAGGGCAATTTTGCACCACATTACCACCAGAAAACTCATTATCATTGGGTGTTTCTTCGTCTTCATCATAGTTTTCATCATCAAACACTGAAACTTTACTATTGACCGAAGCATATGCTGCATTTGAAGAGAAGTAATCTTTTTTGGACAACAAATGGTCTTCTTCTGTAGTTGCTTCAACTTCAGGTCCATCATATTCTTCATCAATATCTTCATAGTCAACAGCATCTTCTGCCTTCTCATCATAGTCTACAAAACAGCAAAATGATCCAGCATCAACTATTGTGAATAATTATATATGGAAGAATAGAATAACAAATAGAATAACAAAAGTGTCAAAAACAGCAGAAAATAACAAATTGTTGACTAATTGGGCTCGGTGAAGAACCCATGAAAACTAATACATGCAGCTTATATGGAGATATAGAGGTGTCACATACCTTGCTCAGAAGGATTAGTTGGTGCTGGAGAAGACTTGATTAGCTATATTAGCGAACAACACAGTATTAACTTGTTTGATAACAAAAAAGAGAAGTCAAATTAACTTTGCAGCCATCACAAGATACCATACATCAATGTCTTTCAGGGAAGGACCAAGCTTGTCCGCCAGTGCAAAAAGGTGTTCCTTTGCATCCTGATAAATCAAAAAAATAGAAGTAATAAGAAATGCAAAACTTGTATCATTACATTACAAAGACAAGTAATAAATTCATGCTTCATTGTCAAAAGTTTCAACGAAAATCAAACAACAGAGGAACCCCTATACTGCACAACTGACTTCTGGTCAAATTTCCTGGAGTCCTACTAAGTAAAAGGTTTGCATGGTTTCATCCAGAAAACTAGTACACATGGACTGACAAACCGTTTGTTTTGATGGCAATCCAACTCTCCAGGTCCAAAGTCCACTTGTGTAATTTTTAAAATCTTCTGAAATTGACTCAATAAACTCTACCCAGTTGTGTAGTGGGTGGAGCTCCGGTGGATTCGAAAAGATGGACCTACTATCTCTACTCGAATTTCCCGTTATCACATAATAAGCAAATGTATCGCAACTCACCAAATACAAAAAAAAATGAAGCAATATTCTTCCACCTTGCTATCCACTTCCTCAATTGCAACAGCATTGATACTGCCACATTATTAGTTTGCTGATTATAAATTCGTTTAATAGTTATGTTGGCACTTATCAAGAAATAGATCATTCTAAATTATAAAATTATGCAAGTCAAAATGCAATATAATAAAAAAGAACCCCCTCACATTAAATAAAATTAAAGTGTATCGAATCATTGGGAATGAATTGGCCACCATTAGAGAGAGATAGAGATCCACACACCGAATGTTGAAAGATAAACTGTATAATGATGACAAGATAGGACTTCTACATCCATGCCTACCACAACAATATCACATCGGGCAAAGTGACATCAACCTATATGCAACATTTTAAGAGACATAGCAGTATTGCACGCAGAAGTCAGAACTACTCAAGAACTATCTGCTGTTGAGCATTGTCAGCTAGAGACAGAAAGATGAAAACAAAAGAACCACAAGAACAAAAATCCAGAGATTCCCCTTAAAAAAATAAAGATAGAGAACCAAGTCTTCACCTCATCAAGATAGTCAGCATCTAAGTCACCAGAATCATCAACGTTGCCAAACATAAAACCCAGGAAGTGATTCCCTCCACCAGGTTCCTCATAATCCTCCTCCTCATCATCATCATCTAGAAGGACAACAGTAATAACAAGCAAAATGGGGTGAATCAAAATATAATTTGATATTAATTGATTAATTCCGATCACATTAATTGTACATAACTTGAAATACATCCAGTTTCAGCACAACCTCCTTCAATTAGTATGGAAACTCAAGAATCCAGACCATAGACAAACGAGTCACAATAGTTAAAAGCAATTTTTGTGCATTCCCAAACTGCAGCTTACCACCTAGAAATGCTATCCATAAAAAAAGATAGATTTATCATGGGTTCAGATTTTTATAGAATGGCATGCATGAATCTCACAACCCAAGTTATTTCAGAACTTAAAAAGGCTACTGAATAGAAAGCTTGCAGGAATGTGCTAAATTTAAAGTTGCAACACAACATATACAAACAGAATAGCAAATCATCGTAAAACTCTTAAGCCTACAAGGATTCAGCTTCTCGGGTCGTCAGGAATACAAGAATTCTCATACAACTCACTGTCTCATTCTACAACTAACTGATTCTACAGCTTAAAGTAGCCCGAATTCTCCAGAAAGAAAGAAAAAATAGCAACAAGGTGCTAACTTTACAAACTGCATGACAATTGTTAAGATAACAAGCATGACAATTGTTAAGATAACAAGCCAACCACCTCATCTCAATACAATTGCATGGGTGCTTGCTCAAAGGAACCACAACTTAGTCAGTCCAAACCCCTAAACTTCCCAAAAATAGTATCATCCATTCCTATATACGACGCAAACAGCAAGCCCGCAGCTCATCAAATCCAGCATTCAAAACCAGGTACCAAAGTTACAGTGCAAAGCGCACCGCACAGCCCACAGCAAACACAAACCTACGCAGAGCACCCGGACAGAATCGCATCAAAACTCTGCGCGCCGCAGTAACAACCCTAGACACCAAACCGGGGATCGAACTCGCGCGAGCACAGAAACCAAACCAAAGCCGCACCGGGAGAGCGACAAGCTCCGTTGCATCGAGCTCACCTGCAGCGCTGGTGGTCGGGTTCTCGTCGTCGTGGCGCTCGCCGTCGCTCATGGTTGCCGCCGCCTCCGCCCCGCGACGGCACCAGACGCTGCCGCAAACCCTAGACCACCGCCGCCGCACTCCCAAAGACCCCAGCCGGCGCGAATTCGCGAACCCTAGCGAGGCGAAACCCTGGGCACGGCGCGATCGATTCGCCGGGGCTTGGATCAGGGCGAATTACATAAAAAATCGCAAGGGTGGCGGAGCTCAAGTCGGTGATGAGAGGAAGCGATTCCTCCCAGGACCCCGCCGGATTCGTGCCACGTATGGGCCGCCACGTCAGGGGCGCGAATCTCAAATCGCGAGGGCGGCGGCGAAGGGGGCAGGAGCTCGTCCGCGTCGATGGCGGGGGTCGGCACCTGGATGTGGCACGAAGACGACGGCGAGGAGGGTGGCGAGAGGCGGCGGAGGCGAGGGGAGGGGACGCGCGAGAGCGGCGGGGGCTGGGTGGGAGGAGAGGCCGCGGTGCCGACTGAGGAGCGCGGTGCGGAGGCGGCGCGGGTGGGATGCGGCACGTGGGCCGGACCGGGCAACCGATAGACTCGGCCCGTTGCGGCAATGTGAACCGACGCTCGGTTCACGGCCGTCTAGGCCCACTCCATGATCTTCATGCCGATGATTTTGGACAAGCGACCGGCTGCAAATAGAACTCCTTCCAGTGATCCCGGGCCCCGGCTACGTTGCACGTTTGGTAGCACCAGAGGCAGATTGATTTACAATGATCCTATGATAGCTTAACACCTCTTCATATCAGGTGTCATCGTGATGTGTCACCATGCATTATTTTGACAGATATTATTCACTAGAGTAGAAAAAACGAGCAAGCATGCATTCAACAGCCATTCATAGAATTTTGACGTTATAAAACTAAAGAACAAGAGCAAAAGTTTAAGAACCAACAGCACGTGAAGAGAGTACCTCTCCTGAGAATAGATACCCTTAAATCCTAGGTAGCCCTAACAATACCGACGTACGGCAGACTCTAGCGATCCAAGCCAGATCTCACTGCCTTCCCTCTTCACCACCTCCATCAGCCTCACGCTTTTGGGCCTCTCATCTCCTGCAGCACCTCATCGTCGTCCCCAAGCCTGATGATGACAAAGTGGCTGTTCAGACCAAACGGGAGCTCGTTCTTCTCCCAATGCAGCGCTACCCAACACCCTCCTTTTCCGTCGGGTCTCACATTGTTCAAATAGCCCGGCAGCTCCGCGGAAGGCTCGAACATGCCCGCCTTGGGCCCCTGGATCCAGTACTTGAGCAGCTTGCAGGGTCCGGTCAGCGCAATGATGAGGTGGGTGTGGTCAGCGCTAATGGCAATGCCGTTGGAGTTAGGTCATGCTGGACTGGAGCACGGTGACCCAATTGGTCCGCGGGTCATACTTCATGAGGCGTCCCGTCAAGTCCCCTGTGAGGGTGATCACCTAGTGCTGTGCTCACTGGTATGTCATACTGCTGCCAGTGAAGAAGACGCCACCGGTGACATGGTCGACGAACACTCCGTTGGTGAAGTGGAACAGCACATCATCGATCTCTGTCGCCAGCATCATCGCCTCCCCGCCACCCAGACCCACCCACATGAGCCCCATGTGTAATGACTCCATTTTTAAGAACAGGATCACCACACTTCCCGTAACTGCTTAGGAGTTTAGTTGCTGATAGAAGCAATATCATGCCTGGTTACAAACATTTAAAAAGTGTTAACATGATTAAAATATGACATCACTGTCAACTTTAGCAACTTTACAAGCGTTCAAGTCTAAAACTTAACTTACATTCAAAAGAACAGAAGAAATTATCACATGAACGCTTGAGTGCGATCGTTACCCTAACACGATAGCTAATGTATCTTTCATTCTTCTGGTATATATTCTAATGAAAATAAAGCAAGATTAAGTACACTAGGTACTCAGCAAGCCACATGGGAAGACTATATAACTAATATGTAGGAAGTTCAAATAGATAGCTACAAGTTGTAATGTAATACGCACGTTTGCTGGGAAAGAACTTTGCATTTAAAACAGCAAAATAATGTTCAATTAGCAAGGGGTTGTGTTATCCACAATTTTTCATATCGAAATCCATCCAACCTCGACGCATGCCTTGTTGTTATAATCACCAATGAAACACAGCTCCATTAATCGAGAGTACGGCGTATTCGAATATCATTTATTGTACTATACAAAATTGCTCAGCTTTACTCATAAGATTTCTCAAACTCTCAATGTCAAAAACACATAACAGGTAACGTGCAGCTAAGTTGAGAAAACAAGGTCTTTCACTGCTCTTATATTTTGACTCTCTACTTGGTAGATTAGGGGCCACACATGGTCAGGAATCCACTTGCCAATGTAGAAAGCTTCGGCCCGACTCTGAGTGGACCTTCCATTGTTAAGTATGATTTTACTGTTTCCATACCACCCCTTTTGTACGTGGACCGTTCCCAGTCTTGGAACCCCAATCATCCTGTAGATATTCAAGTGATTTGAGCAGCTATTAAACCAGGTCTGACAAGTCAAAACTTATAGTTCGACAATCACTATGTTCTTTACTCATGTAGGATCAAGGATAACTGACTAGGGGATGGTAAATAGGAGGTTTTAAAATTTCTTACTTTCTAAAATTAATTTTCACAAATTACAACTTAAGCAAGAATTCTATTTCTATTCAAGACCTACACAATTCTAGAATAACTAAGGCACCACAAGTAATATCTCTCCAAATATGATTCTAGCTCAGCAAGATATGACAATTTCAATTGCTAAAAATATAAATGTGAAAATAATAGAGATAAGTGGTAACCGGATGAAGACACATGATATTTTGATGTGGTATCGAAGACTTGCCAGTTTTCACTTGTCCACATTGAGGAAAGCCCAAGCAACTTGGACCGACTCCACAAATTAAGTCTTGCTCCTCAATTCCACTAGTGGTTGTTCTTCCACCGCTCCAGAGATGGTGAACACCAAACCACTCACAATTTGGCGCCGGGCCACTTCATAATCTTCTTGAAGATATCACCACGCGAACTCCTGCCAAATCATCTAGGTGCCGACGAACATCAAGAGTAGGGGTGAAAACGGATCGGATAGTTTCCGCCGGATCCGGACGGATACGGATACGGATTGTATCGGATCGGATTTTTTTCGGATAGTTCTCGGATCGGATACGGATACGGATTTTTTTATCGGATACGGATACGAATACAGTAAGCCTAGTATCCGTCGAATACGGATACGGATACGGATTATCCGGATAATACGAAAACGGATATCCGAGGGGAGGGGAGGGACTTTAATTTTTATTTTTGATTTTTGGATTTCAGAAAAGCCTGGGAAATTCATTTAAGCTCAGAAAAATATGAAATAAACCCCAAAAATTCCAGAAAAATTCACAGAAGTTCCTGATGACATTTTGGACTTAATAAAAATATTTCCAACTAATGTTGGTATTTAATTTTTGTACTTAAAAATACTTTTTAATTTCAAAAGTAGACCTTTAAACTCCAGAAAATCCAGGAAACCAAATAAAAGCCAAATAACTCCAAATAATTAATTTAAAGTAGAATTTTTTATAGAAAATCAAAATATCATTTTATTTAATATCTATTTTTTGGTTTTCACTTAATTTACTTTTCAAATCAGGCTTTTTCAAAAACAAAAAATCTAGGGCAAAATCCAAAAATAAAATTTAGGCAACAAAAATACTTATTTTAATTTTAATTTTATTTATTCATTTTTATTTTAATGAAAACCTGGGCTGTTACAACTTGATGGATGAAATAGAGGAATGAAATGTTCTTATGTTTGTTCAAATTGCTATCATGTCATCATGTGTATTCCATGAATTGCACGTTGTTGTTACTTATATAGTTATGTTATGATCGATTATTGGGTATATTTTCATTGTGGATGAAAATACTATACTTGTTTAGATTTCATGAATGTTTTGACAAGATGAACTATTTACGTATTTTCGTTAATTTTGGATGTATAGTTTAAGAGGTTTTCATGTTCCAATAAATATTCGTAACCGTATTCGTTTCGATTCGTATTCGATCCGTATCTGTATTCGATATTATTCGTATTTGTATTCGTATTCGAGTTATCCGTATTCGTATCCGTATCCGAAAAAAAATATGAAAACAAATATGGTAGAGGCATTATCCGTCCGTATCCGATCCGTTTTCACCCCTAATCAAGAGTAGTGAACCACAGTCTTCGCCTGACGACAATCAAGTACTAAGGATCAATCTAGAATTAATGCACTTAAATTTTGCTTAGCAACCTCACAATGAATGCAATAAGTGTATATGAGATGTGAAGAGTGTGTTCTTAGCTCAAGAATGTTAAGTGAGATCTCTAACTCTGTCCTTGAACTGGTAGAGGGGTATTTATATCCCCACCAACAAAAATCGATCGTTTGGATGAAGATCATAAAAAATAGGAAAATCGGTAGTACCGCCGTTGTAAGGCTGGTACTACCGCTCCTGCAAAGTCTGCATAGTAACAGCTATAGTAGTCATATTGATTTGCCTCTAAACTAGCTGTTATATTTTTGCACGGTACTACCATCGTTGTAAGTGCGGTAGTTCCGATTTTTGGTGCGGTACTACCATTTCTCTTAAGGACTAAATTGGTCCTCTCTAGAAATAACGTACCGCTTATTCATTCGGTCCTTCCAGGATGCGGCAGTACCGCTCAAGGGTTGCGGCCATACCGCAATGCAGTAGTACCGCAATTTTGACCCTGGTACTACCATTTTTTCAGGGGAGCAAACATGCTCCAAATGTGTCTCTCTGGGAAAAAAATGTACCGCAACTAAAGTTTGGTACTCCGGGTTGCGGTTGTACTGCACTACCTTCCTGGTCATACTGCAGTGCAGTAGTACCTCCATGTAAACATCAGTACTACTGACTTTTCTGCAAAAAGTATAGTTGGCTTTCAATTTAAATTCTAAGTACATGCATAATCCTAAATTAATCCAAGTGACACAAGAATATGCTATCAAACTACTAGTCATGATCCCTCTTAATAATACAATATATAATATAAAATCCGGTCTTTCAATATTTTCTCCTAAGACTGGTAAAATCAAAAGGAGATCATAGACTACTTATACTTTTGTCTTGAGTCATATTGATCTTTATGTTAATCCATAGCATGCATTTTCATTTGTCACTTTTGTCATCGGGACTAAACCTTTTAAACACTCCATAAACATGTTAGTCCTATATTCACATATTGTCATTAATTACCAAAATAATTTTTATAGGCCTAAATGCTTTCAACTCGGCATAAGATTCTAACCCTTACTGTGCACAAACCCAGTGCATCAAAGCATTGCCACCAAACCAACCAAAGCCTCAATCCTAGGGTAAAGTCATGGATTCCAACCATCGCGTGGCTTTCCACAATTCCTCCTTAACCCTAGTATTATTTTGTAATTCAATCGGGAAAATACCGAATCTCTTAGTAGTATAAAATATTTGAATTCCTAATCTACCTGGGTAAATATTATAGTAATTTATTGTTACTAAGACTTGTTACGGTGAATATGGCTATCAAATAAAATAGGGCCTTTTCAATGTTAAGGACTTAGCTAAATTATCATGTCATTCTAAATAATTATTTTAAAAATAGTGCATAAATAGATAATATTAATAATAATAATAATAAAGTACTAATAATTAAATGATGTAGGACCAACATGATAAAAAATATATGATTTGCCTCTTTGTCCAGAGTTTTTAATTATTCCTTTATAGGCTTCAGATTCACTACGGACCGCACAGGGATTTAGTTGGCAGCTGAAGCCTGAAGGCGTCGATGGCTTTCGTGGCAGCGGCAGCCGCAGGAGAGGGCAGGAGCAGCAAGACGGTAAGCGAGAACACGAGCAGACCTAGCTTCTACATGCTCTAGGCAGGCTTTCAAAAATCGGTCGAAAATCATCCGATTTTTGGGAAAATCGGATTTATCCACCTCCCTCGGTAAAGTTTGGTGACACTCAAAAAAACTTTTTTGATTTTTTTTGTCATATATAAGAAACATTTGTAACTCCAATCTATATGTGTGAGTGTGTAGTGCGGTGCTAAGCGTTTGGCCTTGGAGACCACGGGTCCCGGGCTCGAACCCTGGAAAGTGTTTTTTTTCATTTGAACCTCAAAAAAAATCAAATTTTAATTTAAAAATTTTGGCTGAAATTGGCCAAAAAATTCTAAAAATCAAAAATATCAGCTATTTGAGTCCCCCAATAAATTTCTACATCCGATTTTGAAAAGCCTGGTTCAAGCCATGTTTACTCGGTCGAGTACGTGCAAGTCCCCTCCCCTTTTTTTGTTGGCTAAACGCGCGCTTTGCTTTGTGCTATGGGTTTGTGGAAGAAAAGCGTGCCCTGCCTATCATTTTGGGCATGTTCTTTTTTACTGTAGTTTGTGACTTTTGAGATGTTTGTATGAGAGATTATAGAGTAATAGAAACTCACGTACGATTTTTGATGATATAAATGAAATCAGTAAAGTATGTCCTACAATTAACTAGTAGGCTCTATCTTCAAAAGAAATTCCGTTTAAAAACTAGTTACTATAAAAAAATAAAAAACAACTTTTAAAAGCTAAAAAACAGGGCCAAATTTATATCGCGGTTTCTCTTCGTCCGATTTGGTCTCGGCAGCCGAGTCTCCCTCGCCACATTGCCTGTGAAGGAAGAACCGAAGAAGCAAGGGAAGACGAAATAGATTCCAACTCCGAATCTGTATCAGTTTCTGCGAAAATGTTGGCGCCAATAGGCATTAATTAGCTGTATGTGATACAGTGATCGCGAACACAAAGTAAATCACTTGCATATGCCGTCTGTGCTAGCATCCGTGTTGTGAAAAAAACATGATTTCCCCCGTGAAAACATTAATTTAATTTAATGGGTGTGTATAGATATCATCCGGATGTTTTCTTCCTAACTATCATCCAGATTTGAGACCGTTGGATTAGAGATCCAACGGTCTCTTTTTTTGGAGGGGGGAGATTTTTTTTTGGAGGAGAGGGAGATTTTTTTTTGGAAGGGGTGGGGGAGAATTTATGACCATTAGATATCTAATCCAATGATCACAAATTTAGATGATAGTTAGAAAGAAAACATCTGGATGATGTTTATCAATACCCTTAATTTAATTCTTCGCACTTACAAAATTTGTTCTATGCTACTACAGTGGTATGTGATTATGGGGCCACTCCAATCGGCTAAAAGTTTTGGCTTATGAATGTAACTTTTGGTTTAAGATTGAAACTGCACTTAGCGAGTGTTAGTTTTTTTCTAAATTATTCAATTAAAAATAAAGAAAAATAAGAAAAAAAACATCGTTATATCTCCATGGACAATGAAAATAAAAAAGCAAAAAAAGAGTCAAAATTAAAAGCCGACATGGTCCAAATGGCTTCTAATTTAAATAAGTCGAAAGCCAAAGAAGCCAGAACTTAAAGCCAGGTACAACAAGGTATGTTTGACCAGGTGCTCGATTCTAAACCTTGATTTGGCTGCTAGGATCTATTGGAAACGTGGGCAATATTTTAATTCCAAATTTTATTAGGAGGCAAATACAATAAACCAGTGATGCAAAACTTACTGCTAATAGCAAGCTACTCATCATACTTCAGAATATACGCAAAAATATATAGTAACAAAGTCGAACGAACATGCGAATGACTTACTTTTTCGCCTGATGAAGAACAGGAAGCAGCGCATGCTTGACGCAGTGCAGAACGTAGATGACGCACTGCAGTGAGCGGTCGCGCAGATGTGCAGTGCCCAGAAACCTTATTGCCACCCCGTGCAGGAACTCTCTGCGGCAACCCTCCTTCTAGGTGCACGCCGGGAAGAAAGGTTGGCGAAGTTCAGACGGCGCAGTACAACAGCACAAGTTGACAGAAATAAGTAATGCAAGCAGTGAGGAATTCTCTCTTATATACCTTGGACATCTCCAGGTATATATAGATATGCAAATTATTCTCTAGTAACTGCTCCATTGAACTGAAATAATTCACTGGTAACTGATAACATTTAACCAATGATTTACCCACTGATAAATGCATGTCATCAAAAACCCAATTAAGCCTTAAATTCAAACGTTTGAATCTCATTCAAAACAGAGAGAGTGAGGTGCATGGTTCAGCAAAAATAAAGATGAACTTGGTCTGCCAAATCACGCGATTTTCACGCGAAAATACGCGAATACGCGCGCACACGCGTGCACACGCGCGTGTGACTAGACAGAACTCTCCTCGTATCATCTCTATCTATATTCAAGGAGTGGTGATGACTCTATCCTATAAATCGGTCTTTCTCACTTTGACTTAGCAATAAGGTATTAAATCATGCATATTTTGGAATTAAGGAAATGGATCATACTAAAATGGGCCAATTTCTAACAGGATCATCGGCTTTAGTCGAGGCAATAGGTCTTGAGCACCTATGACATGAGCAGGTAGCTGCTTTTTTGAGATGATACTTGTAGCTGCTAGTATATGATAGGTCATACTAAGATGTACATTTTTAATAAAAGTTGAACATTGGTATATTTTTATCCTTGTTTAATTCTTTGAATCATGGTATAGTATTAGGATTCGGACACCTTTTTGACATAAAATATTGCAATTGAGTACTTGCGTACATCTGCCTATTGATAATTTTCGTGTTATATCATACTTCATTTTTTTTCAGTTGTAATGTGATAGCAAGCATCTGAAATTAAATGAGTGAACTGGTAAGGAGTATAGTTTTTATATTGTACTTTTGATGCATGTATCTCGGCTATGGTTCTCCCTATTTATCAAGCCAAAAATGCTTGGTTGCCATGTTGGTGACATGTTCCCATGTTGCTTCATTAGCTGACATGGAAATTTCTCTATTACAGGAATCATTAGCAAATAAGCAAATGATACTTCGTATGAACTTCTCCAATTTACTCAGAGTTTACCTTCAGTTTAGCTTTATGTATAGTTGGTACAAATTTGTGTTTATCCATGTACTGTGTGGTGTATATTGGGTTGACAAAAGTTTATTAATAATAACACGCGTGCTTCCAAATTGTTTGGAATACTAGCTGCATAAGCGCGGCGCACGCCGCGCTAGCTACCGTATGGACTAAAGTAAAAGAGACGACAATTCGCAGGGAGTTTCATAAAAAAAAATCGAGGACACATGCGTAATTTTGGAAAAAAACAAAGGTCTTTTTTGTAAAAAATCGAGGACTTGTAAGGACCTGTACGTAAGTAAATAAGGACCTATACGTAATTTCGGGAACCCGCGGGGCGCTATCCAAAAATTTTTTTAAAAAACAAAACTTGCAGACCTTTACGTAATTTTCGGAAAATACAGGGAATTTACCTCCTCCGGCCGTACCGAAAAACCCCCGCCACGCGCCGGCCGGAGCGCGCGGGCGGGGTGACGTGGAGAGCCCTCCGCGCGGAGAGTCCTGGGGTTTAATGGACGGAGTATTCTATGTTTGAATACAAGGGAAGTGCATCAATTGAATGAGCAAATATGTGTATTTGTATGTTTTTTTTCTGTTCATGTACTTTTTCCTGACGGTCGGTGTTAGTCCGTCAGGAAAGGATATAGTATTCCTTACGGTTATCACGTCAGGAGTGTATTTGTGGGCCCCAATCTTTGACGTCACAGCTAGCAAGCTCTACTGACGGGCACCGTCAGGAATTGCTTCCTGATGGCCATTCGTCACGAAAGCACACTCTTTCCTGACACCCTACCTTTGGCAGTTGTTTCCTAACAGTTTTGGGGGGTTTTCCTGACGGAATCTGGCCATTGGGAATGCCCTGGATCCTGGTAGTGAAAAAACATTAATTTATGGCTGATCAAAATTAAGCGGACGTTTATGTGTCCTTAATATCATATTTATTTATATTAAAATTGATTGCAAAAATCTATGTGCTCGAATTATGGTAAATGATCGCTCTATGAAACTTCATTTGCCGTGCTTCACATTTTAGATTTTGTACCTCATCTGTATCATACATACTATAGACAACATTATAGACTTGTTTATTGTAATTAGTGGGTAAAATAACTGTTTTCGATGATTAAATGGGACAGTTAATTTTGTTCGACGGTGTAAACAACACTCCAATTATACTATTCATATTTGTAAACCATATGATTTAATTTGCCCAAGCCTTCTTCAAGCTCTCCTTCAATAAAGTAACTGTAGTTGGTGTTAACTGGTCCAACAATCTGTGGTGTACTCTCGCGCGCGCTCTCTCTCTCTCTGGTCACAAAAGAGTAATGTTTCAGGATGCTTGCAGTGAAACTTTCCAACTATGGCTATTCTGAATATATTGATTGGTGAAGGAGGATGGAGTTGGTGGGAATTGGATGTATTGCATTGAGCCTCTCGGACGGTATATATAGAGGTACAAGACTTGGGGGGCAAGATGGTACAAGGGATTGTAATCCCAATGGACTCTATCCTACCATATATTGTACTCTAACATCCTCCCGCAGTCACAACGGGAGCGTCGCAGACGGTGAGACTGGAGAAGAAGCCGAAGAGCAAACATCTCCCCGCAGTCATAACCGTCGAAGCGGTGCGTATGCTGTGACTGGAGCAGGAACTAACAAGTCGCTCAAGCAAGGCGGTAGCCCTTTGTGCCGATGTCGAAGTAGCCGAGCGCGAGGGCGGAGTAGTCGTGGTCAAGGATGCCGTGCTGGAGATGACCGTCGTCGACGTAGTCGTGGTCGGGTTACCGATGTCGAGACGGTCGCGCATGAATCCGCAGGCGCAAAAGAGGCGCCATGGTGATGACGGAGACGCGTCGAGGCAGTCGTCGTGGAAGGGGGGCGATGCCGAGGTCGACGCAGTCAGGGCCGTCGAGGATGTAGGCGAAAAACGGCGATGCAATCGAGGCAGACGAGACGGGAACGGGAGGGTCGATGCCGAAGTCGATGCAGTCAAGCCGCTAGAGCCGAGGCGTGTGCCAGGTTTGCCGGACCCAGCAACGCGTCGGGGACGAAAGCACGCACCGGTGTTGCCAGTACCGGACGTACAAGGGAGAGGGCCCCAACCAGGCGTGGTTGTGCTGGAAGAAGAAGAAGCAGTGCGGGAGCGGACGCTACTACCCGAAGGCGAGCAGTCCGGGCAGACGCTCTGGCGCGAAGGCGAGCAGTCCTGACGTAAGGTATGGCGGCGGCGGTAGTGCTCGATGTCGGCGATGAAGGCCCGATCAGTATGACGAAGACCATGTGCTGACAGATGGCGCACAAGAGGTTGCGCAGCACAGTCGTCGATGCACAGGGGACGGCATGTAGATGCAACGGCGAGGGGACACACGCGCGGCGGTGCTGCGCCCGAGGAGGCGACACAGCAGCAGCCCTGTTGCTCGGAGAAGATGCGTGTAGTACTCGACGACGGACGTCACGGGAGCCGGGTGGATCGCGCACAATCGGCTGATCAGACCGAGTACGCGCGAGGCGGGACGACGATGGAAGAAGTCGGTGGAGGCGTCCCGATCTGTGGTGGCGATGACGAACCGGCGATGAAGACGTGCGGACGGGATGACCGAGACGCGACGCGCAAAGGCGTCCCCTCGACATCGCGTGCCCGGCCTGGCCGCACAGTCGAAGACGTAGAGGCCGGTGTAGTCGACGCCGATGTCGGAGTAGATACGTGAGAGGTCGACGGGCGGTGGGCGACTCAACCCCGATCAGTGATCGGGAGAAAAAAAAGATACAATAGCAGCAGTGGGATCCTCCATGTGTAATTCACCGGGTACGCCTAGCCTAATCTTTTTTTGTTTTTTCTTCTTTAAAAGAACCTGCTACTCCCGATTGGATCAGCCGAGTGGAACGGGGCAGCAGTGGGGGCGGGCGGCGGGCGCTGGCAGCGGAGGCGGTCGGTGGGCGCTGGCAGCGAAGGTGGCCGGCGGCCGACCGGCAAGCGGCAGGTGGCGGGCGACAGCGCTAGGCGACGGAGTGCAGATTTGGCAGGCGGCGGCCAGCAGGCGCAGATCCAGCTGGCAATGGACAGCAAGCGGAGGCCGAGGCGGCGGAGGGGCCGGCGGGCGACAGTGCCAGACGGCGAAAGAGGATCCGGCGGAGAGGGCGGGCCGGCGGCGCCAGCCGGATCTGGACGGATCCGGTGGCGGTCGGCGTCCAAGCGGAGGAGCTGAAGGCGGCGGTCGGCGAGCAGGAACCCGGCGGAGGAGCAGCGCAGGAGGCCGCCGAGCGGAGGAGCGGAACTGACACAGATCAAGGGCGCCGGGGACCGCTTCGTCGGCGCCGTCGATGGAGAGATGGATCTCGGCGGCCGCCCCGAGCGGGAGCAGTGGGATCCCGACGCGAGCCGCGTGCGCCATCTGTCTTGAGGGAGGTGGGCACCCCGGTGACGCCCCGGAGCGCACCGCCGCGGAGGAGGTCGCCCAGGCGGTCCAGTGCGTGCGCGGCCGTGGAGCCCGTGCCGAGCCCCAGCGTCATCCCGGTCTCCACCATCTACACCGCGCGGTGAGCCGCGATGTGTTTCAGGTCCTCAGCAGCGCGGCGGTCACAGCCGACGGCGGCTTCGGGGAGGCGGGCACTTTGAGGGTTGGCGACGGCGAGGCGGCGCTGCCCATGGCGAGGTGGACGGCAGCCCGACCGCGATGAGGACAACCACAAGGAGGTAGCCCGATCTGCTGCTTGACGACGATGACGACGATGGCGGCCGGGTCAATAGGATCCGCCGCCTAAACGGTGGCGCTGCCCCCGGCGGAGATAGATCTCCCCGGGGGCGCGCGGTGCGGAAGCGAGCGACGGCTAGGGTTAGGATCTAAACCTAGGCGTCTGATACCATGAAGGAGGATGGAGTTGGTGGGAATTGGATGTACTGCATTGAGCCTCTCGGGCGGTATATATAGAGGTACAAGACTTGGGGGGCAAGATGGTACAAGGGATTGTAATCCCAATGGACTCTATCCTACCATATATTGTACTCTAACATACTCTACCATAAAATCCAATCATTACTAAATTTCGGGTTAAGGTTCTGATTTCTGGCTTATTTTTTTATTATTTATAAATTTCATCCTTTTTTTGACTTTTTAGCTTTTTTGAGCTTTTTTGCTGATTCTTTTTTTCGTATTCATTTGCGTTGTCTGTAATGGGATAACATGTTTTTTCTATTTTTAGTTTTTTTAAAATTTAGTTACGCCAAATAAGCCACAATCAATAGTAATTTCAGCCAGCTACAGTGTAATTTTAGCCATAAGCCAGCTTATTTCAGCCCAACCAAACGGCACCCTAATCTATCTTTAAAAGCTAGTTACATAAAAAAAATCAAAAGCAAAAGTTGAGAAAAATAAGCCCGTAATCTCCTTGTCGACTACTCTTCATGGTCTGGCACATTACATAAGATGGGTTCTTGTGAGCTTATGGTTTGAATTTCTACAATAACTAGTTTTTAAATAGAGTGTCTTTTTAAAATGATGTTTACAAGTTGATTGTAGTAGACACTATTCTGACTTTATCTATATCGATCAAAATTGCATGTAAATAGCTCTCTGTATTCTCTCTTATGAATAACCAAAATTCAAAATTTTAAATAAAAATTATAAGTTACAACCTAAAAGAATTCACCTAAGTATGAGCAGACGCAGCCTGTTGAATTGCGCAATCCCCAAAACAAGATGCTAATATGTATCAACTGGAATAGTAGAATTTAGGAGGCCTTTTCTTGTGACAGCAAGAGGCTTATCACTTAATGTGTGGGGATAGGACTATGACGGTGCACCACGCTTTCTATTTCCTTAGACCAAACTGTCTGTGCCACGTATGATAACCCACAGTTGCAGGCAGTGGCAAATCAAGCCTTAAATAGCCACATCTGAATTTCTTTTGGTTTGCTTAGGGTTAATGGTGCGATTTGACTCGCTATGTTGATTGGAATGACCCTTTTGAGTGTGAAAAAGATCTCCGGAGAGCTTGCTCCAAACAGCTTAGGCTGTGATCGTTTCGACTTCAGCTTCTAGTTTCTGATTTATTTTTCACTATTTATAAATTTCGTCTTTTTCTGAATTTTTGACTTTTTTGAGCTTTTTTGCCGGTTCTTTTTTTCCCGTATTTGTTTGTATTATACGTAATGGGCTAACATATTTTTTTTAATTTTTTTAAATTTAATTATGCTAAATAAGTCTCTGTCAGCTACAGTATTTTTTCAGCTAGCTACAATGCTTTTCAGCCATAAGCCACCAAAAAAGCCCTAATGATCACCACCTAAAGCCGTGTTTTTTTTTGTTTTTATGTGTATCTTAGTTGCAAATACACTATAGCGGCAACTAGTTTTTTAATATAAATAATAAATGATAAAAATTAGAAAACATCACTACATCTTTTGGGACAATGCAAAGAAATAAAAAAGAAAAAAAGAAAACCCAAAAAAACAAAATTAAAAAGTTTAGAAGCTAAAACTGGTTGGAGGAAGGTCTGAGATAGATGGCGATGATGCATGAGAAAAGGAAAGGTATTAATCCCATTCCCAGCATGTGTGACTTTGTCATCGACCGTTCGTTCGGCGCTTAGATGCGGGGTATTATTGTAGCTTATCTCACAGGGAACAATTAGTTGATTGAATCGATCCTTGTCTCTAGCTGATGGATGGATGCAGCGCTTGGCCATTAATTTGGGAAATCGAAGTACTCATGACCTATTTGATCGCTGGACGAGAGCTGTCTTCATCAAGCCATTAATATTTTCGGCGCAGACTGAAACAAAACCGGTTTTTGTAAAATATTTGGATTTTGAGTTTGATTTTGATTCCCCTTGTTTCCTAGCCCTAAACCACACTAATCTCAAAGCAAAACAATTCCCTAATCCCCATCATTTCGGCCTGAACAGAGGAGGATGCGCGACAACTATTCACTGTCTGAAATTTCGCCGTTGCCGTTGATATTTGCCGCCGCTCCCGTTTCCTTCGTCGCCAAGCTGTCCTGAGCCCTCCCGAGCCTTCCAGCCTCTGCCAACCTGTCCCCGCTTGTCAGCCCGTCGTACGCCTCGCTTGCACCGCCCTGACGGCCTCTGGCCCGGCCGCATCGCCTGGCAGCGCCCCCGCCCATTCGCGCGTCCCGCTTCTGCTCCTTCCCGCCCCTTCCTCTCACGGCCGACCTGAGCATCGCCAGGACCTTTTGACAGCCACCTTGCACTGCCCAAGCCAGCTACGTCCGCCTGGAAGCCTCGAGCCATTCCGGCTTCCCCAAAACCGCAGCCGCCACCGTAGATATTTCCCCTCTTCGATGCAAACCGCCTTCCCCCACATATTTAAGCGAGCCAAGTCCCTTGAGGTGAACCTCACATCCCCCTGAAGCTAACCGACGCCCCTAAAGCCCCCGTCTCCTTCCCCAACTCCGGTAATTTCAAAAACCCCCAAAACCGAGCCCTAACTCAATGTCGGTCTTCCACCCTTTAGTTCTCCAATTCCTTACTCCAGTAGCACCTCCGAGCTCCCTTGAACCCTCCCCCATCGCTGCCTCAGCTCCCCAAAGCCTCATCTACCCCGGCACCAAGAGCCACCGCACGGCCAACCTACCTCGCCGTGGCCAGCTAAAACCCGGCCTTCCCAGCCTGTACCATCACCCCTATAAGCTCCCTCTAGCTCCACTAATGCTCAAATGCCGGCCCAATTGCCCCCTTAAGCTCCCATCTCCCCACAATGCCGAAAATGGCCGTGAAAGAAATTAGCTCGCCGCCGGCTATCGCCCGACTTTCCGTCCCGGTCGACCCCAAAAATGGGACCCCATGACTTCCCCGAACCCGTCCATACCTCCAAAAGCTGTCGCAAGCCACCCTAGCCCTACCGCAAGCCGCCGTCTTTCTCCCCTGTTCCCTGCGCGCGCTCAGACCGAGTGAGAAAGAAGAACAGTAGCCGTTCGGTTACTGTTCACCCGACCGAACCCCCGGTTTCGGCTGAGTCCAACCAACTCGGCCGCGCCCGTTCCAACCGACCGGACCCGAGTGACGTGGTTAGACCGAGTCCACTCGCCCGAGCCCGAGGAATAGTGCCGAGCCCGATGAATAGTGTTGGACCCGAACCCAAAAACACATGTTGGTACTCCCTAGATCAGTTTTGAGCCCGCCAACCCAAATCTCAAGCCCATTTCCCCATATAGCCCTCCTATAAGCCCAAAATCCCAGTTTAATAGAGTTTTTTGGATTTTCTTTATTCTTTTATTTTCTTCATACCTAGCTCAATCCTTCGAGCATGGAATTAATTTCTTTTAAATTGTTTTTGCGTTAGCTTCCGAAGTCGAAGATTCGCAGGAGCAGACAGAAGAAGCTCAAGTCCAGGCCCAGCCCGCTGAAGAATACGAGTTAATCAAAATCGTAAACCCGCAAGGCAAGTCACACATATTTTGATCATGTTGAACCTACATTTCCGTTATTTATTTATTTATCAGTATTTTCATTACGTTATTTGCGCACTATTATTTTATATACAATAAATGCTTAGAATGACATGATACTAGTTATGTCCTACCACCCGAAAAAAACCCAGTCTAATTTGATGGCCACATTCTCCTTGACAAGACATAGTAATGTTAAATATAGCAGTAATGTAAATATGATAGTTTAGAGAATCAACATCTACTGTTACTAAGAGATTTGGTATTTATTTGGGAAGTGGCTCTAGGGTAAGCGAGAATCGTTGAATCCCGCGGCCTAGGGTGAAGGCAAATGTTATAAATCAATGGGAGTGTTAAAGCACTGGACAGATTTGTAGAAGGGAATTTGCCACCAGTGAAAATACAAGGACTAGACCCTTATGCTGAGTAAAGAACATAGAGATCGCCTAACCACAAGCGTTGATACGTCAAACCTAGTCTAGTAACTGCTCAAGTTCGATTGAACCTCTACAAACGCAAGGTGAAGGCAAAGTGTGAAGTCCATACGGAAGGGAGCAGAGAAGGGCCGTATGAAAGTTGGCGCTGTTGTGATTTTTCTTGTTGATTTGATTATCAGATGTCCACACAATAGTAGGCCGAGATAAGTCAGGTGGTGGCCTGAGCTTGTTGAGGAAACCTACTAGGTGGAGGCTATATAAAGAATTGAGCAGCGAACAGCCATGTTTCCTTTATTCTTTAGCGGGAGTTAAGGAATCTTGTGTGGTAAAGCAGGGCAGCTTTGCAAAGTCATGACCAAATGTATTCGAATACGCCGTGCTTCCGGTAAATGAAGCTATGTTTAATGGGTGATTCCAACAACAAGGCATAAGTAGATTTGGAAGGATTTGTTAATGTTGGTGATCTGATAATTGAACCTTGAAAAAACCGCTAAAATTTATAGAAATTATGATTTTAAGTTTAAAACCTGTTTATAAATAAAACTGCATCCACATAAATTAATAAACTTTTCCCCATCACTTGATGTACCCTGCATGTAGTTAATAGTAATCTCCGTGTGACTTGTTGAGTACGGTAGTTATACTCATACTTGTTAAAAACATTAACAGAAATAGCCAGCAATGAGGAGGCAGATGAAGGCGAAGAAGTGGAGTTCTGCGATATCGATGATACGAGGAATTAGGGTCGTCCTCCGCTCAGGCGTGCCTGTGGCGTTCTTTTGTTTGTAGTGTATTTAAGGGTTGTTTGCCCTATTGTAAACTTGGCTTTCATGCCTCTATATTGTAATAAAGTTGGTTTTTATCTTAAGTATGTGTTGGCAATGTTATACACTTGATGGATGTACTCGCAGCTGAACAATCCTGGGCAGTTGCGAGGGTTTCATAATACTCCCAGAAATGGGGGTATTACACAGACGTGGTTGAATAGGCCGTCCGATATAGTACGGATCTAGATAGGATATAGCTCCATTAGCCTGACAAGTTATCGTAATGTATCGTACTCGTTTACGTGTCTACCTTTCGATCTAGGTATGTACCAGTTTGACCAAGGTACGTTTAACCAAAAGGACTATCGATGACCTGTTGATTTTATTACCAGTTATAAGTAAGTTTACTATCAGTCATAAGTAATTTTACTGTCAGTCGTTAAGTTGTAAGTATTTTTACTGACAATTACGAGTAATTTTACTATCAAGTTACTCGTCCACACTCAGAAGAGTGTAGTAACCCTAGCATAAATAAATTTATTATTAACCATAGATAATTTTACTGTACTATCACAGAAGAGTTAT
The DNA here is from genome assembly GCA_017311315.1 of Dendrocalamus latiflorus. NCBI lineage: Eukaryota > Viridiplantae > Streptophyta > Magnoliopsida > Poales > Poaceae > Dendrocalamus > Dendrocalamus latiflorus. Next base: position 4,851,705 of record CM029660.1, on the reverse strand, counting down.
TGTTTATATTATATCTAAACCGAGCCAATAATATCACACCTCGGACCGGCACAGTTGACCCGATCAAAACTTTTTTTTCTCTACGCGAACAATATGCTAGCACCAACACACGGAGAAAAGTGAAGGCACAAGAGACTACTCAGCTTGCTCTTGCTCTGCTTAATGCGAATATTTGACCAATTGTATAGCAGTAACCTTTTTCAGAACTGATCAGACTATCTGATGTAGAGCTTAGTTTCCATCTTTGTAGTACAAGGGCAGTGATATACAGTGCCACTAACCGCTGAAACCTCTCATATAATTGAACTTGCTAACAATAAATTAAGTCATCCTTTTTAACTTATAATTTCTCTTAAACAAATAACTAAAACAACCTTTTCGTTGTTTTTTCGAAGTGACTTATTGGGACAGCCTTTTCAAAACGGCTTATCGATATTTGGTTTGTTCGCATGAACACTTACACTAGAGACAAAAGACATAAGCTGTAGCCATACGCCATTAGACAAAAAAACATACCCTAATTGGAAACAGTCTCACGCATTGCAAGTTGTATGGAGGTAGACCTGGGCATTGGGTTGTGCCGTGCTGGCACGGCACGGGCTCACCGTGCTTCAGGCCGCATCGTGCCGTTCCGGCTCGGCCCAATCACCTCACCGTGCTGTGCAAGCCTGGCTCGCCTTCGGCCAGGACCAGGCACAACCCAAAACCCATCGTGCAAGTATCGTGCTGTGCCAACCTAAGCCTAGCCCCAAGTAACTTATAGACGACGACGATGGTGGTGGTCACCATCTTCATTCCTCTCGTGCTCATCTCATTAAAAACCTAGTCAAAATTTCATACCATTGTCACATGCCATTCCACCTCCGAATTTGGCCATCTAGTCCAGCGGCATGCATATCTGAGTGCAAATCGGATTGTGGCGTACGTGGCCATCTAGCACATCATCCGGCATATGGTTGCCTAGCTGGTCAAGTAGAAAAGTTCAAGCAAAGTCATGAGTGTAGTTTGCTGTAGTCAAGAAATCAATTTTAAATAATTTCTCAAAAGTTCAGTAACTACTTGGAATAGACACACTAATAACCGATTGTCTCTATTTACATAATGGTTAATTACAACATATATGGGGTGGTTATCTCATCAAATGCTAGAATTAAAAAAGTAGTCAATGAATGGAGCAATGTTAGAATTAGAAGTGTATGTAGTAGTAATTTGCTTACATAAAATAAAATCACAATGGATGAGCTATGGTGTAAAAAAATATAAATATATGTTAGAATATGCTTATTTATAAAGATAAAATTGTAAAAAAAACACTTGGAAGTACCTCAAAAGTTTGACTTTTCCCATACAACTATTTTATGGCACTTTCACCTCTATTAGTATACATTTCTTTGGAACTCTCTCTGCTGCCTATTTTCATATAATTTTTTAGACATGGTCAACCCAACTCTCTAATGCACACGAGGTGGTCATCCAGCGTGACAAAGTGGTCAGAACCATACCTTTTAATGCAGAAAATCTGTTTGACCTATTGAATTAGTTTAATCTTCTTCTCTAGTCCTACTGGTTTTACGCGAAAAAGCAACGAAGCTGTGAGGATGCGACCTAGGGTTCGGTGGTGGCGTCCCAAGGAGGAGGAACATTGAAAATGCTCATTATTTTTGTATGATGATGTTTCTTAAGAAAGAACAACAAAAGACACCTTATATCACAAGTGCAAAAATAAACTTAGCCTAAATCATAGTATATCTCAGTCACTTTTTCAGCCATTGGATTAAGATCCAACCATCCTCATCTTTCTCCTCTTCTAATGTATATATGCATCACACCTGGTTCCAAGCTCCAAAACCTAACTCATTCCAATCCCACCCCATCCGGCCATCCCTCAGTTGTCGTTGCCCCAACTCCTTTCTCATTCCTCTCGATGCAGCACGGGAGTCGAGGCACCGAGGGGGGGCGCTACGTGGGAGCCGAGGCAAGGTGGGTGGGCGCGCAGGAGGCGGTGAGGCCGAGGCGGGCGCGCGGCGGTGGCCGAGACCAAGGCGGGTGCGCGGGAGGCAGCAAGGCCAAGGCGTGCGTGCGTGCGGCTGCATGGGAGCCGAGGCGGACACCGTCATGCCAGCCGTGTCTGCCATGCTGGACCATCCCAAGCATGACATGCTACGCCGTGCCATGCTATACCGCCCGATAGGGCGGATTACTAGTGCCGGCACAGCCAGGTTAGCCAGGCCTCAAACTGTTATGGATAAGTCCGGCCCAATGCCCAGCTAGAGATCAAACCAGTGGAACATGCATGCCGATTGCGCGGGGGGGGGGGGGGGGGGGGGGGTAACAACTTGAGCGGTAGCTGGTGATTCCGAGCCGTCCACGCTAGACTTGCCGTCACGAAATGCAGATGCGGAGTCGGCTATCCCCGCCTCATCCATCCGCGCTAGGCCTTTTGCCTTTGAGGAACGGGAGAACTCGGCCGTGGAACACTTCTTATCCGGTTTTGCAGTAACATAAAGTGCTAACTAGTAATGGTAGTATTGTATACTAGGAAAAGGAAGTGTTAAGAGCCAGATGTTTGACTCTTCATGTGACGTGGTTTCATACCGTCTCAGAAGAACACGCACGTCAGGTCACGGTAAACAAAAGAAAAGCTTACAGAGTAAACTGAGTTTGAATCACGTTGCCAGTGATGCCATTTTCTATGGTTCGTAGCCATTCCAGATTTCATTTGGAACATATGATTTTTATACGAAAGAATTCAAATCTAAAAATTATTGGGTCTAAATCAGGCCTTGGCCTTCTGAAAGTAGAGGTATATAGATAATTTTTGCATTTTTTGGGGTGCATCCTAAAAAAATGTCCATGATCATGGATCAATTGTGATCTGTCTCACTTGTGACAGCTTCGTAGACGTGCTACACGTCTAGATACCTGGATGGATTCTTTCTGGCTACTACTATGGCTCATAGATATAGCTGATAGTTTTTGGTCTTAGCAGAAACGTTTATGTAAACAAACTAAATACCAATAAATTATTTCAAAAAACCATCCTAGTAAATCATTTTAAAAACAATAAAAAGATCATCTATTTACTTATCCAAAGCGTGGGCTCTGTGCCACCGCTCAGCTGGACCCCATCCAAACGGCTCTCGACACCCCCCCCCCCCCCCCTCTAGGAAATCCCCAAACCACCCTGCATCTATCCCGACGCGTAACGGCGCTTCCCCCCGCGTGGGCCCACCTCCCCGTCACTTCCCCTTCACGCCGCCTGTCCTTGTCCGTCTTTTTCCAAGGCCCTATTTAACGGCCCCCACCCTTTCGTCTCCATCCAAACACCTCACAACTCGAGAAAAACACGTCTTCCATCCCAAGTACACACTCCCTACGCTAGTATGGACGTGGAGGCGTCGTCTTCGCCATCGTCGCCGTCGCTGAGGCGCAAGCTGAGGTTGACGGTGTGCTGCTGCTTTTGGGCTTCGGGCGACGGGGAGAGGCGCGGCGCCGGCGACAGCGGTGTCAGGTGGCGGCGGCGGGTGGCCGCGCGGGAGTTCAGGTACGACCCGCTCAGCTACGCGCTCAACTTCGACGAGGGCGGCGACGACGAATACGGGGACACCGACGCCGCGGCTGCCTTCCGGTACAGGAACTTCTCCTCGAGGCTGCCGCCCTCGCCGGCGCCGGCGCAGGCGCAGCGGCCCACGGCCATCGCCTAATTGTACTACCTTTTTTCTAATCTTCCTGCCTGTATCTGTAGAGAGGTTGAATTATATATTAAGCAAATACTAGCAACATAGTGAGGTAGTACACTAGTAGCATATAGGAATGATCCGGTTGTTTTCCTTGTAATCGCCCTCCCCCGCGGGGCTAAGGACCAGGTAAAATAAAAATAAATTTTATAATAGATTAGACTTCAGTTTTTAATACAGAAGATCGTATTTTTTCTTGCATATTTAAACTAAAATTTAAATCTATTCACTAGAATATATATTTTAAAACTATTTTTAATAAATATACCTAAATAATTATAAATAAATAAAAGTGATATTATTATTTTTAAAAATAGTTCAACTTATTTTAATCTTCGTGGAGATCTCCATCCGTTCAACTCCCTACAGGGACAATACCCTCGGTAAGAGCATCTCCAAGAGAGGTTCAATATTTTGTCCTCTAAAATCTCATATTAGGAGACTTCCTAAAGAAATTATCCTCTAAATCTTTCCCCTCCTTCAGCAGCTCCTCTAAATTTGGATCCCTAAAATTACCATCTAGGCACTGTATATTTGATGGTGATCCACCTCAATTTTAGAGTACCAAAATTATTGGGTGTGTTTTAGAGTATCTGTTGGAGGCTTGTTTTTAGCTTCATACCCAATATTTTAAGATAGGGGGTGAGAAAGAACATCTCTTGGAGATGCTCTAAGCCTAATGGGGCTAGGCTAGCGAGATCAGGACGGGAACCCTCCACCCCCCATTGCCACGCTTAGAGCTACGTCTTCTCGATCGCTACCAAACCATCGTCTACATGACTGATATGTTCTTTTGAGTTTTTATATTTTGTCTTTTGATTTTTTTTAAAGTTAAAATAAACAGTGGTTTCTTAAATTATATTCTCTAAATGATTTTTAAAATAAAAACTATGTGTTGTTTATATCAATATCTTCATCGTTTTTTATTATTTTAAGAATATAGACAAAATAATCAATCATGGACTACAGTAAAAGAACATGAACAGTCAATGATACAGTCAATAAAAACTTTGTGCTAGCTGGCGACGTGACGGCCTAGGTGGATGGTACTGCTCCTGCTTTACTAATCAAGCAAATAGTCAATGGTACAGTCTCATCGCACCAATTCAAGGATGGCCCGCTTCCAACGGCGTGAGCTGCCACGGTGCACCGCACGTCGATTTCAATGATTTGCCCATTCGATTTGCCACGACTCACGGATGAAGTTTCGCGTGCCACTTGTATCTAGTTCTCTACGTACCAATTTGCCATCTAATTTGTCGTGGCCAGTCCAAAAGCCTAGGGGTAGCAATGCGGCGAGGTCCAGAGAGGCCCCCTTGGCCTGCACTGATCTCTGTCAACTTGCCTTGGCCCTGGCACCGGCCTGTTAGCCTTTTCAGGAACCCGGCCCTCTACCGTGGTCCCTACGAAGATTAAAAAATATATGATAAAATATTTTAAAAATAATAATGAGACTCTTGTTTATTAATTTATAATTATTTAGACATACTTTTTACAAAATATAGCTTCTAACATATAGATTTAAATTTTAGTCCAATATACAAGAAAAGAATAGTATCTCCCATATTAAAACTATAATATATTATTTAAAAATATTTTTATTTTTATCGGTCCTTGTGGGCCCCATAGGGGAGGATGACCTCCATCCCACCCCGCTAAGCTAACGGGGTTCCATCCCTGTTCCCTGTGGGAGATGATTGCCCCCCACCCCCAATTAGGAAATTCCTCGTGGGGAAATTGCCATCGCTACAAAATCCGCGGTACATATTTCACAATTTCACATGAGAATCGAGTTATTGCTCGCATGGCCTTGTGATGGTTTGGGCCTAGTAGTGTCGTAGCTTCCTAGGTTAGTACTAGTACTACAGGGGTGCAAACGAAGCGATAATTTTCGTCCGACTGATCGACCGAAGGCTCACGGAACGAATATGAAATAGGTAAATGGGTATCCAGTACTATTTATGTCTAACTCCAACTCCAAGAAAAATATAGAATAGGATACGGATGAGTGATATCCATTCGTATATATCTGTACGTCAAGTGATATGAGAAAGTCTGTTATGATTTCACTTAGAAACAAGATAACATATAGACGGATTGTCATATCTAACCAGAAGGAGAATATTCTGTGATCTTCCTTGATATCTTGGTGAGATTAGTCTCTTTGTGTTCGCTCTAATTGCACCCTACTGTCTAATATCCTATGTAGAGGGTGCAAAAGAAGCGGATAATTTTTGTCCGACTGACCGTCTAAAGGCTTATGGAACAAATAGGAATAGATAAATGAGTCAACAGCAACAAAGTCTTTTGTCCCAAACAAGTTAAGATAAGTTAGAAATGAAACATTCTCAAGATCAAAGAAATGGGAGTTTTAAAATAAAACCTACAATGCTAAAATCCTAAGTCGTACAACCTGTTATCCGAGTCGAGAGCCTAAAAACACTGCTCGTAACTTTTTTATGGTTCCGGTACGTGGATCGATAACTTCCATACGCTTCTATCCAAAACTAATTCTTTAGATACATTCCAATCTCTCAAGTTTCTTTTAACTGTTTCCTCTCACATCAATCTTGGTCGACTCTGCCTCAGGAGGTACAACTCTGACTCCAAAAAAAACTTTAGAATATAATATAAAATAAGCGATATCTATCCGTATCTACCCGAACTGCTTACTGCTAACCACCATAGCGTCGAGCCCAAAGCAGAACCCTGCCTTAGTCGGTGGCGGCCCGTATGGTACGACATGATTGGACGGTCCATCATCTACGGAGATTTCCAAGCGAAAGCAGCTCGTACCTTGGATCCGTATAGTTCTTAGACAGCGAAGCCCATTATCTGGCCCACTCAGATTTGTCACGCCCAATATCGACCCAATCACAGCATGTATCACTCGGTCCGGCCCTTCATAGACTCCTAGCCAGGCTGTGGCAGCCTTGTCTAGCCGGTCCATGTTGGCCCATTCTAAAAGATTCAGCCCTTTTTACGGCCCGGCCCACTCAAAATGCAAAATGGTTGTTTTGTGCCTTCTCTCAACCTGTGAGATAAACACAGATATCGAGTTGCAGAAGGAGAAAAAAATTCTAAGATAACCCCCACACAGATGTGCTCTTTCCGTACTAGGTGATCATGATTCACGGGTACTAGATACTACTAGCAACACAATCAGGCACTAGTACAGTAGCTTCTTCAAGACAACCAGGCGGGAGAGGGAATTCGTTCAATGGACTGTTATTTTTAGTTTATAGTTTATGACTTTGTTATATAAAAGTTAAAATGTTTATCAGTATTTGTTATATTTTTTAAAATAATTTATCAGAATAGTTTTTTCGAAATGACTTAACGTATTTGATTTGTTCATACAAACGATCACGCTAGAATCACAAATTACCAACTATAGCAATAAACTATCAATCACAGTCGAAATGAGTGCACTTAAATAAAAAGCTAAATGAAAGGGAGAAAAAAATGCACCAATCTAGCCTAGGCTTAAACAAAAGCAAATTAGGTGCGGAGAACCGGAGATGACTGGCTAGACCGCTAGCGGAGAGGCGCCGGTATAAGAGTACTGCCCTAATTAAAGAAACTACACACTTGCAGCTAGCCAGCCGTAAATGCTGCAACTGCCCAACCACAGCGGACATAACCTGAAAGGCAAAAAAGAGTTAATTTCGTTCGTGTACTCGCCGCCATGTTGAGCCGGGCCTCAGCTTGTACTACTACTGCTGTGTTTCAACTATTTCCTCACCGCTTCAGCTCATCCATTGACTTGACCTCACGAGCGGTGCATAGGTGTGTTTTTGTTTTGAGAGGATTTGATCTCCAACCAAGCTCTGTTAGGGACTTCAGAAATCCTGAATAGGGTATACGAAGGGTTTCCCAAGTTAGTCAAAGTTGAAGCTTCTTCCTTCGTAATATGTCTGCTATACGGGAATTTCGTAGGATTTTATCTATACAATTCCTATAAAAAAATCATTGATTTTAACGAGGATGAATAAATCAGTAGGGCTTTTATGTTTAAATTAAGACTAAAAGATCCCTATAGTCGTAAACCCCAAAGGTTACACTCGGAGCATCCTGGTCGGAGAAATACTATGCGTGTTGCCCGATTAGATAACCGCTCGAAGTTTTATAAACTGGTACTTAGACCCGATTCCAGAATATTCCTTCCATGCGATGGATAGAATATGTGTCTTATCTACTCGAAATAGCACGACGTTTTAGTTTTAGTCTCTGACAACAACAACAACTATACAGTTGTTTCTCACGTTCATTTCCGGCTAACAACAATCGATGAACGAACGTGGTCTCCCTGACAGTAATTACCTCCCTGATCGGATGTATTGGATCCAAAAGACGTCTTCCCTAACGGATAATTAATGTACCTTTAATGCTATTTAAGGGGTGACAAAAGGAGATAGAAGGACAACAAAAAAACACCTAGATCAAGGCATATAAGATAGTTCGTAGTCAAATAGATCGTGTGAACCATAGTCTTCCATCTAGTAGGAAGAACATAGAAACTAGAGCTAGCTTTTAGTCTTTGTAAAGCCTCATGTAACTAATTCATAGTAATAAAGAGCATCCTTATTCTCTTCCAAGAATTTCAGCCATCTTTCTCATATTATTTCTAACATCGACGACTCGATCGTCGATAGCTGGCGTCGTTTGTGGGGGGGGGGGAGGTGCTGGATCCTTGAAGTTTTCTTCATTCAGCAATCATCATCCTCCCTTGTTTCCTTCGGTATCGTTCATGCGGTCATGACAAGAACCTGAGACGCGGAGAACTAGTTCAACTTGGCAGACTACACCAACCTCGACATGAAGGCATGCATTCGTGCCATAGAACATGATGCCTCTTCATCGTCCTCTTCCATTCTAGGATTGTCGATCGCTAAGACCAGTGAGATCCACTGTATGGGAAAAGACTCGTCGCTCCCATCATCATCATCACTCCTAGAGGAATCAGCCATTCTGACTAGATCGGAATGCCCAGGTTTCACTACAAGCCCGATGCTTCCGACTGGCAAACACGGTGATAATAGATCGACCTTGTGATCCGGAAGTCAGGGTACTCTCAATACGGTCATAGGCAACTACTATTGCCAATAGCTCCTACATATTTCCAAAGCCAACTGACACCTGAACGCAGTGTCAATGATGTTACCAGGTTGAGTCCACTGCAAAGTCCTCCAGAGGTGGTGGTCTTCAATAGTTCTCCATCGTGGAGGCTACTTGCTAAAGCGATGGAAAGCACTTCCTTATTTTCGACGAAAGTTCATTGGAAGATTCCTGCTGGAGGCATGGAGTTAACACAATCAGTGATGCCGATTAAGATGCTACGCACGATTCTTCACGACAGGATCCCCCAAGACCTGGTGGTCGGGATAGTGCAAACGCTTCTGCATCACCCAGTGGTCCTTCCGTGTGATGGATAAAATATGTGTCTTCTGGGTGATGGATAAAATATGTGTTTTATCCACTCAAAACAATACGATGTTTTCAGCTCTGAGTCTCTAACAATAACTGCTATACAGTTGTTTTCTATGTTCGTCTCCTACTGACAACAACCAACGATTAGACACCCTCTCTCTCTCTCTCTGACAGCAACTACCTCCCCGATCGGACGCATTGGTTCCAGAAGACGTCTTCCCTAACGGATAATTGGCGCCCCTTTAATGCTATTTAAGGGGTAACGAAGGAGGCAAAAGGACAACGAAAAACCCCCAGATCAAAGCATATTCAAGAAAATAAGACAGCTCATAGTCAAGTAGATCGTATGAACCATAATCTTCCATCTAGTAGAAAAAATATAGAAACTAGGGCTAGCTATTAGCCTTTGTAAAGACATCTTGTAACCAGTTTATAGTAATAAAAACATGTCCATTCTCTTCTAAAGATTTTAGCTATTTTTTATATTATTTTGTAAGATTGATGAAACCATCTGTTGTGGCTACAGACCAAACAGAGAGAGAGATGATAGTGGAGAGTGATGAAGATAAGTGTCATGGCCTGGGTCCTCCCCATGGCTTACTCGTATATATACATACACATTGAGGAGTGCTTTTACAGTTATACCCTTACATCTGGTTATCCCCTCTAGGGGCAGTTATGTCATTACACATGGCCTATTCTGGGCCTTATAATCTCCTACCAGGCCTGCTGGGTTTAGGTGGGGACCATCCCTACGACAGGAGCCTCTCATGGTAAAGGGCTTCACAAGTAGACGCGCGCGCTCCGTCCCCTACCCTTCGAACGGGTGGCAGCGAAGCTGGCGCCTAAGTCGAAGTAGACGCGCCGCTCCGTCCCCTACCCTTCGAACGGGTGGCAGCAAAGCTGGCGCCTAAGTCGAAGTAGACGCGCGCGCTCCGTCCCCTACCCTTCGAACGGGTGGCAGCGAAGCTGGCGCCTAAGTCGAAGTAGACGCGCGCGCTCCGTCCCCTACCCTTCGAACGGGTGGCAGCGAAGCTGGCGCCTAAGTCGAAGTAGACGCGCGCGAGCGAAGCGGCGCCTAGTCGAAGTAGACGCGCGCGCTCCGTCCCCTACCCTTGGAACGGGTGGCAGCGAAGCTGGCGCCTAAGTCGAAGTAGACGCGCGCGCTCCGTCCCCTACCCTTCGAACGGGTGGCAGCGAAGCTGGCGCCTAAGTCGAAGTAGACGCGCGCGAGCGAAGCTGGCGCCTAGTCGAAGTAGACGCGCGCGCTCCGTCCCCTACCCTTCGAACGGGTGGCAGCGAAGCTGGCGCCTAAGTCGAAGTAGACGCGCGCTCCGTCCCCTACCCTTCGAACGGGTGGCAGCGAAGCTGGCGCCTAGTCGAAGTAGACGCGCGCGCTCCGTCCCCTACCCTTCGAACGGGTGGCAGCGAAGCGGCGCCTAGTCGGAGTAGACGCGCGCGCTCCGTCCCCTACCCTTCGAAGGGGTGGCAGCGAAGCTGGCGCCTAGTCGGAGTAGGCGCGCGCGCTCCGTCCCCTACCCAACGAACGGGTGGCAGCGAAGCTGACGCCTAGTCGAAGTAGGCGCGCGCGCTCCGTCCCCTATCCCTCGAAGGGGTGGCAGCGAAGCTAGCGCCTTCGCCCTGCGAACACCGCCGCGTGGGCGGTGACTTGGGGTCTTTGATGCGGCCTTGCGCTGTACAGGTTCCTGGAATCACGCCGGCCCCTGGTCTGCCAGGGTTAGGTTACCGTACCGTGCGACCCGACGCGCCCGGGGCACGCGGCGGCCTATGATTGGTGGGCGGCGGGATGTGGACGGTTGCGTGTTTGCAGCCGCTCGCCTCTTCCCTAGGCAAGGAGGACACGGGGCGGGCAGTAAATGGCGCCTGTGGTCGTGACCTTCCAGTGTTAGGTGGGGCGTTGCGCTGGACGGGCGCTTGTACGACTGCCGTCGCGCCTCGTACACGGACCTCCGCGACCCTTCGCTTTCGATTACGGGGAATCGTGCGGGGCGGGCCTTTACACCGCTGCGGTTGCATCCGGCACGCGGATCGTTGCGACGCTTCGGTAGCGGCGGTATGGGCGAGGTGGCTTGAAATAGCCCCCCCGTAACAGCGTCCCCGCACCTTTACTCCCTCTTTCCTGTCTGCTCCGCCTTCCACACCTTCGCGCTATCTTCACCACTTCAGTCTCGTCGTGGGAAGCGATGGCCTCCAGTAGCGAGCGCGGCCAGGCGGTTGGTGGCCCTGCCATTCGCCGGCGATCCTCGCCGTTGGAGGTGAAATACGCGCTCCAAGAGCGCGACCCGGCGACGGCTGACCAGGAGCGGCTGGTGGCGGAGGAGGAAGGCACGTTCTCCGGCGAGCTAGGCCCCTCGCTCGTGACCGAGAAGACGATCCAAGGGCTCTTGCGCGCGGGGAAGTTGTCCGGGCGCCAGGACGTACGATTGCCCACCGGCGACGAGACGGAACCGCATCCCGAGAGGTCGGAGGCGGTCGTATTCGTTGCCTTTTTCGACGCGGGGCTCCGGATCCCAGCGGCGACCGTGGTGGGCGACGTGCTGCGGACCTTTGGGCTGGAGCTGGCGCAACTGACTCCAAACGCCGTGGCCCGGCTCGCGGTGTACAGCTGGGCCTTGCGCTCGGGGGCATGCTGGCCCAGCGCGTCGCTGTTCGCCTATCTCCACGAGGCACGATGCCAGCCGAAGGGCCGGAAGGACAGGACGCTGTCGAGCTTCGGTAGCGTCTCTTTTATTCTTCGCCCGTCATGCAAGAAGCTCTTCCCTACGAACTCAACTCGCGGGAAGTGGGAGTCTTACTGGATGAAGCGGTGGTTCTACCACCGTGTGGAGAGCGGGAGCGGCCTTGAGTGCACATGCTGACCAATCGCGTTCAAGCCCTCGCCCGGTCAGAACGCCTTCGACGCCAAAAATTCCTTCTGCTACCGAAGGTAGGGTGGCTTAGCTTACTCCGGTGTATGCTTTTATGCCTTGGGGTGCTCACCCGTATCCTTGTTTACAGCGTTGCTCATTCCGGAGGGGGAGCACTCGGCGGAACACGGGGCCTCCGAGCACGTGAGCCCTGCGGACTTCGTGCCGCCTCCGGAGACGCTGAGGGCGTGGCGCGGGATCGTGAATGACACGGCCACGAGCGTCGACCCGCAAGTGTTGCAGGCCTACGGTGCGGGGCGCCTCGAGGACGCTTTCGAGGTGTCTGGGGTGAGGGTAGGTACTCATACGACCATGCCTGAGCTTAGCTAAGTTTGCTAAGTCTTGTCCCTTCTACAGACACTTGTGCTGGGGCAGGCCCTGCAAACGGCCTATTCTCGTAGCCAAAAGGCGCTCGAGGATAGGCTGCGGGCCGCCGAGGAGGAGCTGCGCGAAGCCTCTGGCGCCCGCTCTGCCCAGGACGCCCGCATCCGGCAGCTGGAAGCGGAATGTGCCGAAGCGAGGGCACACGCCGAGGGACTGGCTGCATCGGCGCAGGAGTCGGCCGCAGCAGCTGCTGAACGAAAGTTCGCGGCGGAGCGGGACGGGCTTCTGGAGCAGGTCACCGTGCTAGAGAGGGAAAAGGGCGAGCTTGCCTTGACTCTAGCGGAGCGCAACCGGACGCTGGGCGATGCCTCGGTGGTTGCGTGGGACGCCATACAAGCGCTGGAGAGCCATCTTCAAGGGCTGGTAGCTGAGGTGCCGGGCCGCGCCTTCGGCCCGGAGGAGCTGTCTCGGACGCTCCGCTGGGTCGGGGATGCCTCCAACGTCGTGCGTGACGCGGCGACGTCCTTCGGCACCCACTGCGCGTATACGTTGGCATGCTTGGTGTGCGCGCTCCTGCAGCACCGCGGTTGTACGCACGTCGCCGCGCTGGATGATCCCCAGTTGGAGATGCCTGGCGGGGCTGGAGTAATGTCCGGCGCCGTCCGCTCCGCTCGCCTTGCCCTCGGGCCCTTCTTCGACCGGATCTGGGGCTACGTCGGGCCGGATGCTGCACGGATCGAGCTCCAGAAGACGCTCTTCGGGACGGGGAGCCTCGGCCAATTTCTGGACGGGGTCCCTCGACGCGACGATGGCAGCGCTGGGCCCTCCACAGGCGCCGGGAACCCGCAGGTCTGACGCCGTGGTGCTTAGGTGTAGGCGTGTGTTGTACTGTTCCTTGTCTTTGCGAATAAAGTACGCCCTTCCTGCATGCATTCTGACTTTCGCCTATATCCCGGGCAGCTTCCTCGCGGGGGCTGGCTTCTTGCGGTCGACCTTTCGACCCGACGACTCCTTCGACTCTGGCAAAGGGCCGAAGAGTCGCTGGACTTTTGGGCGAGCCGGCCGTCTTCGAGCGAAGCCCCGGCTTTAGCGCGTGTTAAGGATGAACCCGCGGGATAGCGGCTTAGAGCGGCAGGGGTGTTGCTGGACCTTTGTACTTGTGATTTTTCCGGTATGCAGACTTCCTGGCATTTAGGATATGCGCTGTGTGTTGATGCCACCGTTGGCGAAGTAGCTGCGCCGGGGTTCCTTAGAGCGGACAGCCCGTAGACTGGCGTATGTGGAGGCGGACCTCGGCACTTCGCCTTTCTTTATAGTCCGGAGACTCGCGCGTGCGGAGGCGGACCTCGACGCTACGTCTTATTTAAAGTCCGTGCTGTTGCATGCGGAAGCGGACTTCGACGTACGCATTCTTTATAGTCCGGAGACTCGCGCGTGCGGAGGCAGACCTCGACGCTACGTCTTATTTAAAGTCCGTAGACTGGTGCGCGCGGAAGCGGACTTCGACGCTACGTCTTCTTTATAGTCCGGAGACTCGCGCGTGCGGAGGCGGACCTCGACGCTACGTCTTATTTAAAGTCCGTAAACTGGTGCGCGCGGAAGCGGACTTCGACGCTACGTCTTCTTTATAGTCCGGAGACTCGCGCGTGCGGAGGCGGACCTCGACGCTACGTCTTATTTAAAATCCGTGGACTGGTGCGTGCGGAAGCGGACTTCGACGCTACGTCTTCTTTATAGTCCGGAGACTCGCGCGTGCGGAGGCAGACCTCGACGCTACGTCTTATTTAAAGTCCGTAGACTGGTGCGTGCGGAAGCGGACTTCGACGCTACGTCTTCTTTATAGTCCGGAGACTCGCGCGTGCGGAGGCGGACCTCGACGCTACGTCTTATTTAAAGTCCGTGGACTGGTGCGTGCGGAAGCAGACTTCGACGCTACGTCTTCTTTATAGTCCGGAGACTGGTGCGTGCGGAGCTAGGCTCAACGCTACGTCTTATTTAAAGTCCGTGGACTGGTGCGTGCGGAAACGGACTTCGACGCTACGTCTTCTTTATAGTCCGGAGACTGGTGCGTGCGGAGCTAGGCTCAACTCTACGTCTTATTTAAAGTCCGTAGACTGGTGCGTGCGGAAGCGGACTTCGACGCTACGTCTTCTTTATAGTCCGGAGACTGATGCGTGCGGAGCTAGGCTCAACGCTACGTCTTATTTAAAGTCCGTAGACTGGTGCGCGCGAGGGCGTTGTTTTGTGCTGCGGGAACGCGCGCGTTGGCTAAGCCTGCGCGCGCCTTCACCGCGTACTTGCGTGTGATAAAGAGAGATTTAGCGACAAACGGCGATCTTCATTACATCCCCGTTTGCGCGGGTGAGCAAGTACAAAGGGTGGATATACTAACCGTTTGCCCTTGGTGCGGCCGAAGCCTCTAGTCGTTAGACATCTGCAGGGCCCGCCAAGGCGCCTGTGAATGGCCCCACAGACCTCCGCGCGGTGACGCCAGCTCTAGGAGCGCCGTTGGACTTCGCGGCGCGAGCACCTGGTACCTGGTTCGATGCGCCGGGCCATGTCCTGGTCGCCTCGGACGGTGATGATGGTCCGGGGACCCGGGACCTTTATGCATAGATAGCCATGATGCGGTACCGCGCCGAAGGAGTTAAGGATTGGGCGCCCTAAGATGGCATTGTAGGGGTACGGAAGGTCGACTACGTCGAAGGTGGCATCCTCGGTCCGCACATTGTCATCTCGGCCGAAGGAGACTTGAAGACTGATTTGGCCCAGCGCCCGCAGGGGCTGTCCCCCGAAGCCCTGCAGTGGGATTCCCGAGGGCCCTAGGCGGCTTCGAGGGATCCCCATCTGGTCGAAGGCCACCGCAAACAATACGTTCGCGGAGCTACCGCCGTCCACCAAGGCGCGCCCCACGTCGCATCCCGCGATAGTGACCCGGATGACCAGGGGGTCCTGATGAGGGAAATCCACACCCTGGGCGTCGTCGGGTGTGAATGTAACTTCGTGCTGCGCCCAATCCGGCGGTTCTTGCGCTGGGTATGCCGCCACGTGATGTAGTCTTCGCGTATAGGCCTTCTGCTGCCGTGCCGAGGCGAATTCCAGCGCAGAGCCTCCGGAGATGACGTTAATGACCCTGCGGTAGGTTGCGTCCGGGGCCTGTAACGACAGGAGGCCCTCCCGAGGCTGCTGGACGTGAGCTTGGATCCGTAGGGTGCCTTCTTGGGGTTGCATCCCTTGCGCCTGTACCTGCATCCCTTGCGCCTGTACCTGCATGGGGGCCTCGTACGGGAATTGGACGTGGGCCACCGCAGGCGGGCGCGCCTCCGGGTTCCTGTCCCTGGCGACGCTGTCGCGCAGCGCCGCAATGGAGGTGCAGGCGCGGGTATCATGATTGCCGCGGTCGTGGACTACGCTCCACAGTCCCTGATGCTGGTCGTCGTAATCTCCACGACCCTTATCGTCGCGGCCCCTGCCACGGCCGCGCCCCCGGCCGCCTTGGCCCGCTGGAGCACCCTCGTCGG
Source organism: Dendrocalamus latiflorus (assembly GCA_017311315.1). Taxonomy (NCBI): domain Eukaryota; kingdom Viridiplantae; phylum Streptophyta; class Magnoliopsida; order Poales; family Poaceae; genus Dendrocalamus; species Dendrocalamus latiflorus. Next base: position 4,835,766 of record CM029660.1, on the reverse strand, counting down.
ACCCGCCTTTGATGTCGAGGACGTACCGGTTTCGCCTCGACCTCTGCTGGTCGCGCTTGGGTTGATCGGACGACTCCTTATGCGAGTTGTCCCTGCGGTCGGGCGCGTCCCTGGACGACTCCTGCTTACGCTTTCCCTTCGAAGAACCGCCCTTCGGCGGATCTTCGGCTTTTGCCGAGGCTCTGGCCTGGTTGGTGTCGGAGTCGTCACCTTGCCTTCGCCGTGCGTCTTCCTCCGCCCTGGCATATTCTTCCATCTTGTCAAAGAGCTTCGCCACCGTCTTGATTGGCTTTCGCGCGTTGTACTCGACCATCGGGCCCGGACGAAGGCCCTGTATGGCTGCATTGACGATGGTGGTCTCGTTGACGTCTTTCACTTGACATCGAATCTTGGCGAAGCGCTTGAAGTAGTCCCGGAGCTTCTCCGAGGGTTTTTGCTTCACAGCAAAGAGCTGGTCCGCGTCGACTCGGTCGACGTAGTTTCCTTGTAAGTTGCTGTGAAGGCGGACACGAAGCTGTTCCCACGCGTAGATGGAGCCCGACTCTATGGTAAAGAACCAAGAGAGCGCCACTCCTTGTAGCGCGAGGGGGGTCCCTTCGCCTTCGTGGTGTCGTCGCCGCCCGCGGCTTCGATCGCGGTTTCGTATACGCGCACGAACTCACGGGGGTCCGTGTCGCCTTTGTACGAGTCGATGGCGCTAGGAAACTTGAAGTCTTCGAGCCATGCCGCCTGCTGCAGCCCCGCCGAAAGCGGGGACTCCGGATCCACGCGCCGCAGCGGCACGCGGCTAGACGTGGGGGCTTCGCGACTGTCCGCCCTCTCCGGCGTGGGCTCGGACGCGACTACTGGCGTGGCCTGCTGACTCCGAGCCTCTTGCATATCTCTGACGGCTCCGCGAAGGTCCCCTAGCTCCCGCTGGAACGCGTTGAGGGCCGCCAGCAGGGCACTTTCCATCGCCGGTGCAGGCGGGGTCGCCGGTACTCCCGACGGGCGGATCAACGCGGGGACGACCGCGTCGCGAGGTCCCGAGCTGTCGGTCGCTCCGTCGTGGCTACCTCGAACCGCTCGGTCCGCGCCGGCGGCGAGGGTTGCAGTGGGGGCGGCGAGATCGGCTGTCGTTGCGTTGGCGGGGTCGGTTGTCGCCGCACCCGCGTCGACGCCTTCGACCGCGGGGTCCGTCCCCGCAACGCCGGTGGCGGGGCGGGTCGTCGCGGTGCCGGTGACGGGGTTGGTCGTCGCGGTGCCGGTGACGAGGTTGGTCGTCGCCGCGCGAACGTCGACGTCTTCGGCTACCGCGCCTGCACCGCCACCCGCGTCCGCCGCTGCCGATGCCGAAGCCCTGGTACTCATACGACGCTCCGGCCCGGCCGCCTTCTTTCCCTTCGCCGCCGCTGAAGAAGCTTTTTTCGGTGTCATCCTTCTTCTTCGGTCTTCAGGCTTGTCCTCGTCCTCCCCACGGTCGGCGCCAACTGTTGTGGCTACAGACCAAACAGAGAGAGAGATGGTAGTGGAGAGTGATGAAGATAAGTGTCATGGCCTGGGTCCTCTCCATGGCTTACTCGTATATATACATACACATTGAGGAGTGCTTTTACAGTTATACCCTTACATCTGGTTATCCCCTCTAGGGGCAGTTATGTCATTACACATGACCTATTCTGGGCCTTATAATCTCCTACCAGGCCTGCTGGGTTTAGGTGGGGGCCATCCCTACGACACCATCGTTGATGAATTTGTTTTTAACATCTTTGGAACAATGGCAACTTTCACTGTTCGGAGATTTCTGATATTCTCTCCGAAGTTCAGGGACTGAGTAGAAGTTGTTTGTTGTTTAAAATGATATTTGTGCGCTCGGAGTGTAACCAGGGCCACCAGGCTGCTCATTTATGTGCTAAACAGGCTTCTAGGACTAGGCATTAGTGCAATCGGCTTACGCTGCTCGGTTAGGCTGAAAAGTTATGGCTTAGGGCTGAAAAGTTATGGTTTATGGTTGAAAATGTATTGTAGCTGGCTGAAATTTCACTGTAGCTGAAGGTGACTTATTTGGCGTAAATAAATTTAAAAAAGTTTAAAATAGAAAAAAAAATATGTTAGCTCATCTCGGACAACGCAAACGAATACGGGAAAAAAGAACCAGCAAAAAAGCTAAAAAAGCGAAAAAATCAGAAAAAGATGAAGTTTACGAATAGTGAAAAATAATCCAGAATCCAGAAGCTGAAGCTGAAATGAGCGGAGCCTAATCAAGTGCTCGATTTTCTTTGTAGTTGCCTGCTCCAAGATTGTACTCCTAATGAGTAACGAAAGCTAGTCCCATCTGATGTAAGATTTGCAGTTCCGCATGCCAACGACTGTTCTTCCTAAACAAGCTCCCCAACTCCTTCGCACATGCAAATGTGCCATTTATCATGAGAGACATACTTAAGCACTAATCCGAACAAAACCTGAGATCATAAAAAAAAAAACCCCGGAGAATCAAATCAAAGACAATGACCAAATAAATGCACGCTCTACCCCACAGCACCCATCACCTCCTCATCCAGTCAAAGGTCCAGTTGCAAAGTACTATGACTTTAAGATGAAATATCACTGTAGCAGCGATTAGTTTTTTCATATATTTAATTAAAAATAAAGAAAAAAATTAAAATATTATTATATCTTCACAGATAATAAAAATACATATTAAAAATCAGTATATTTTAAATTATTTTTAACTTTTAAAAACCAAAAAACGGAGCCGTTTAGAGCGGGGCTAACGGGTGAGCCGACGACGAAACACAGCACTCGAAAAAGAAAAGCAAAAGAAGAGAGGAAAAAACAAGTGAACAGGATGCCGACATGGACGAGTACAGGAGGAAAGGATTAAACAAAACGGCGCGGCACGCGACGCGGACGCGAGTGGTGGTGGTGCCGTGCCGTGGCGATGCCGAGCGAGGCGAGGGGAGGGGGACGACGCGAGTTTCAGGGCGCGCGCGAGTACCGGCGACGCCTGTAAAGAAGAGGCCAGGTGCGGCTGCAAGCCAGCTGGGGGTCCGGTGAGCTGGATTCCTGGGCAAGGATGGACACATGGCCTCCTCACCACACCCCCATGTGGGCCTCTCGCTCCAAACTAGGCGCATTACATTACATTACATTAGGTTAAGCGTCCGATTTGCTATTGGTACAGTATTCCCATATCGTCTGTAGCGAGCGAGCTACTCTGCCATGGAAGAAGAGGCGGAGATCTGTGCCAGAGCCTCCTGGCTTTGACTCGACCTCGTGCAGTCCACAGGCCAAACGTTGGGGTCATGTGTTTTTGGCTATGTTCGTATTAGTTTCAAAAAGCTGCTTTTTAACTTTTCTACAGCAATTAGCTTTTAAATGAAGTATTTTTTTAAGATAGAGTCTACTAGTTAATTGTATATATACTTTACTGACTTTATTTATATCGGTAAAACCGCACATGAGTGAGTCAAGTGGTTTTACGCAGAGCAGAAGGTATTGTTTTTCAGGTTACTGGTGTATAACTTGGGGTGATATATCTTAGTGGAACTGTTGCTAAGAGCCTAAGATGCACATTCGAGTGATAATCTGTTGCTGAGATGTATATTTCACAAAGGAGTCGAGGAGCACGCTGAAGCTGATAGGTTATGATCACATCAGGACGAGAGGCAGCTCACGGTGGTGCCATTTTGACTGTCGCTTAACTGGAGCTGGATTCCAATAAAGCGCGACGTACAAGGAATCTTAAGCAAAATAGTAGTTTTTGACAGCGAAACGGGGAACTATGCTCTGCTACTATTGATCACAGCGAAACCCAGACTGCGAGACAAGAACGCGCACAGCAGCAGAGTTCATCGGATTGATAAAGATTCACGGTTCGTCCAAAACGAATGCGTCCAGGCGTTTATACGTGGATTTTCCTTCGCATTGTGTTCCCCTAAAACCTTCTTTAAACGATCACGGTTCAGCATCGGCGGAGCAAGGCAAATTTGAGAGCCTGGCTGAGCTGTGAGTCTAAGTATAGCCAATAAATATGAACAAATTCATATACATATAACACATATAAAATTGATAACCACAATAGTTTTAAAATCCAACACATATTTGAATATTTATAGATAAAAAGAAAAGAAAGATACAACAATAAGTGCCTCGGTATGATATTACGAAAGCTTCGATGACTTGCCAAAAAAAATCCAATCACAAATCCAAAAGAGAATCTACAGAATAAAAATGTTTAAATTAGTGTATCATATAACATCCTCATTTTTGAAATTTAACAATTGAAATATTCAATATTTCTTAAAAAAGATACTTGAAGTAGAACTAACTGCTTAACTATCTCTTATCTAGTTGACAGTAGTTAAAATCTCCAACAAGAAGAAACACAATAAATTTACGAAAGCTTCCGAGGTAGATTCAAATGGATTGTCCCTTTCACCAACTGACCTACAACTAGTCCGAATGTGACTACATACTATAGCTGCAAAAGTATATGTAAAGATCATGTTATTTGCACGTAATCAAGCAATGATACTGCAATACTAAACAAAGGTACCATAACAAAAATAGAACCCAAGTCTCAAATGGAACACCTTACACACACACATTGCACTTGTAGTAAGATTTAAAAGAGAAAGATGAATGCAAAAGCTAAAAGGAGATATTCAGACAGCTCCCTTCCCCTTCCTCTTCGGCTTTGGCCTTTGGCCTTTCCCGACTTCCCCCTTTCCGGCCATCTTCACTAGCACTTCCCCTTCGGCTTCGACCCTTCCCTCTTCCTTCCTTGAGCCTTCCCCGTTCATTGGCACCTAGCTGTTGGTGCACTACCACTTGCTAGATTGCCCCTCCCTTACTCGCTCACTGGCTGGCCACTGGTGCCCCCTTCCAGGCTCCAGGCTCCAGCCTTCCACCCCTGTGTGCCGCTTTGCGCCTTGCCACCTGTTAGGCTGTGAGTGACTGAGGATTAGAGATTTGGGGGAATCAAATTAGATATTCAAGTGGAGGAGGAACTGGCGAATAGGGATCGATAGGGATTTCTAAGGCCAGACGCCGACCAGGCGTGATGCATGGCCTCATGAGATTTGGCCCATGTAACAGTCTAACGGCCCACCCAGCTCTCCAAGCCCACCGGCCCACCGCAACGCTTGCCTGCTTGGGCTAGCTCTCTCCCATAGTGTCTACCAGTGGCGGGATGAACTGGAGGTCCACAGCTCGTCGCCGGTGAGCCTGGACACCCGACCAGGCTCACCATGTGGTGACTCTGCCCCTGCGGTTCAGGGAAGAATAGATTTTCTAGGATCAACTACCTTCCCCTCTTCCCCTTTGTTTAAGACTTCAACATGCAAAAAAATCTTGCTCCACACTTTCATCGTCATCCTCTTTATTCCCATGCACAACAACAAAAATCTCATAAAACAAATTTCTTATGAGATAATCATAATTTATAAGTCTTTTTTCAAGTGCCTGCCTGAAATATTTCGCTTGGGAACCAAGGCAAATCTCAAGCTCATGACAATAGAAACTTCTATAACAACATATGATGTGTTCAGTATTTACCTATAATCACAATAAACTTCAGAGTACATTTGAATTGGGCGCCTGCTTGGAACGTAAGAATTTCAACAAAAAAAACTATAGTTCCTATAAAATTTCTACGAATGTGGACCCGAAAATATGATATATCCATAACAATACATCCTACTATCGGTGTATTGCTGACGCACAGGGACTCCGATTTTTTAAAATAATCCATATTTTATTAGAAATAATAGAAATATACACGTGCAAATTTTTTTTTACAGAAATGACTTCTAGTTGCTGAACCGTTGGGCGACTGGAACCTATCACCCAATAGTTACGCGACACGCAAGCTGTCTGTGGGCCGTTGGGCGACAGGTTCCAGTCGTTGGATTACATGCATAAGAAAGAGCATCATGCACGATGCAACAAACTAGTCCTATGATATATATGCACATTTTTGGAATGAAACTAAATTCGATCTTCAGGGGACTAGTTAGTGCAGGATGGCCCGATCTACTACATAGACTAGGGCCATTTTTCTTTCCTTGCGAGCTCGACGTTGAGCTCCTCGATGGACTCTTTTGCCTTGGTTATTATTTCCCTTTTTTTCTCACGCTCCCTCTCACGAGCCTCGCGCTCTCTGCATGTGCACATCTAGAGATGAACTTTTATCTCTCGATGTATACGCTCGATTTACTTGTCATTGCGGCGCTTCTCCTCTTAGGTCTCGCAGGACCTTTAGATATCCCACTCCTAGAAGTCGAGAGCCCACTGGTCATGTGGGTGGATCTTTAGGTCAATCCACTTGCAGTAGCCACATAGCGGTTTCGGGGACTGCAGTTAGATGGGAGAGGTTGTTAGTGCGTACTTTAAAAGAGAAATAGTAGGGGGGATACACTGTAACTAATCTTTATTGGCTGCCAATAGCTTCTCATGTCCCGACGGCGGTCGGGATAGTCACAACAGTAGTTTGCGCAACCCCAATAATGCACGCCTAGGCTGAGCAGTTGCCTAGACTTAAAAAACTTGCATGGATTCGTGCACTAATAGAGGGGCGGTGTCTCTCCCTCGGGCGGGTGTTGTGGCGAACACTCAGTTGGAACGTTCGAGATGGGGTTATTACTACGGGGGACGTAACTACGGGGTGCTGACCTCTCGGCACGCTCCGCTTGTTTGGCCCGGGCCACAGCTGCCCTTGCTTGTTCGTCGTGGGTAGTAGCAGACCTTGCTAGTTCACAGGTCTCCTCTCATTACTTCATCATCTTGTCTCATTGCTTCTTTTGCCTCTTGTCCATCCCGACGTGGTGAAGCAAGCTCCGGTGTAGTGTTGGGTTTGGTTGTGTAGTGCTCTCTCCCAGATCTCTTCCATCTTTTATAAGCCAAAGGATTGACATAGTATGATTTATTTCATGTGAGTAGCCTAACAGGCAGAGTGTTGCCTTATCTTTCTGAAAAGTTGCTACGCTACACAAAGCTATCCCATGTGGTCTTGGCGCTGCATAAAGCTGCCCCGTCTGGTGTAGTCACTGCGCAAAGCTACTCCGTTTGGTGTAGTCACTGCGCAAGCTGTCCTGTCTGGTGTTGTCACTATGCAAAGCTGACCCGTGTAGTCTTATCGTTGTGCAAAGTTACCCTGTGTGGCCTTGTCCCTATGCAAAGCTACTCTGTGTGGTCTTGTCGCTGCATAAAACTGTCCCGTCTGGTGTAGTCGCTGCGCAAAGCTGCTTCATCTGGTCTTCTCACTATGCAAAGTTGCCATGTCTTGTCTTCTCACTGCGTGAAGTTGCCCCTAGGTTGAGTCACTGCGCAAAGCTGCCTTCTACCTTCTCTTCACTGCGCAGCATGGGCAAGAAGAAATGCCGGGGGCTCAGCCATGCGGCCTCCAATCGCCAAAGGATTGGGTGACTAGAAGCAGTCGCCTGACGGTTTAGTGACTGCAATTATGTTGCCCAACGGTCCATGGATTGCTTGCGCGTCGTGGGGCCATTGGACGATAGAATCTCGTTGTCCAAAGGTTAGACGACTAGAGGTCATTTCTGTAAAAAATGTTTGCGCTGGTATATTTTTGTTATTTTGAATAAGATATAGATTATTTACAAAAAAAATTTCAGGGACTCCTCTCCCTTCATTGTCTCCCTAGGTAGTACACATAGTATTGATCAAATATATATAGGTAAAGATGATCAATGTTGATGATTGCACCACCTGTAAGGAAGCTGGCAAAGGCCATGATAAAGCGGGGTATCCTCTTCTCCAATGGACATGTTGGGGCGGACACCAACACTCCGATTGGAGGCACGAGCTCCGTGGCCCCACTCAGCAGCATGGAACAACGCTGGCTGCCTTCGCCTTTCTATTTTGCTCCTCGCTTTGCCGTGCTAATTGGGGTCGATCGTTTTAGGTTTCATCTTTTGGTCGGGCCCAGCCAGATTAGTGCACCATCATCTTGCTTACAACTGCCTTGTTTTTGTATAAAGAAAGTAGATTTAGTATGTATTGAAGTTCCAAAAAAAGGTGTGTTTTAAAGAATCTAATATTACAGCTTTACAGCTATTAGTATGAGCGAGTATAGGAGTATTTGATAAGATAGAAGTTAAATAGTTGCAAAAATTGCAAATTGTTGGTGCAAGAGAGACGTTTGTTTCCTAATGGAAGTAAACTTTAGCTTTGGCTTAGAAATGCAAGCATAAGTGACTTCATACTATCAAAGCTGAAACCACAACTCCCGTACTAGTAGGATGCTAACGGCTAAGACAACTGAGCCCAGCGAGCTGAGAATGTCATCGAGCGGCCTACTCGTCCACGTTCGAACCCCCGGGTTTGATGTACGCTCTCAGCTTTCACATACGTACGTGTTTTTAGTGAAAAATACGTGCTTGCGCTCTTTGAAATACTAGATAAATCTAGAATCTATTCAGCGATATCCACTCTAGATCTCATGTATATTTTAGTAGAATACACACACATATATACATGTGATATAAGTATAATATACGTGAGTATTCGTCCTCATTTGTAATTAAAAAAAAGCTAAAGTCTAAAGCCAACTATCTCCTGCCACATCTGAAAGCTTAAGCCCTTCAATTACACCCTTAAACTTTTTTACTACTTTAAGGTATTCTTTGTATTAGCTTCTAGTTTTAGCTTCTGTTTAAAAATGTTAAAAAGTTAATATAAATATGTGATTTTTCGAAGTAGCTTCTTAACTCCTCTCGTTATCGTCTCACTCCAGATATAAGACAGACAATTACAGGCGTATCATGTACCCACTTTTCTCGTTCCCATCACATGCGCATATCTCTTACACACTTTTTACCACTCGTTTTCTTCTTCTAAATTTCACTTCTTCCAGCTATTATTATTTATTTTTAATTAAAAGTTATAAGTTGCAATAGAAAGCTTATACAATACCCCTAGGACTCTGGGAGTGCATTCCTGTAGACCCAGTTCTTGTATTTTTTTAATGAGGGGGTGCCCCGTAAATGTATGCCACCTAAGGTCAAGGCTCTTCAATTTTGTTCTTGTGTGACTGCAGGACAGGATCCGTCGTTTTTAGCCCCATAAATGATTGTTATATAAGCTGACAACAGCTCATCAATTCAGTAGTTTTTTCTTTTTCTTTTTTTTAAGGAGAGAATACCGTGAAGTCTTAGTGGTGTGTGGGAATATCACGTGCAGTACTGAGATCAGTGGTTCGTGCATATGAATTGGCCGGGTTAGTGGGTGCAGATTAATTGGGTTCCGCGGTAGATGCATCATGTATAATCTAAACAGTGTGAATGTGATATAGTACCATTATGGAAGTGGATAATGGTTTTTAGTTATGGGCTCAAATCAATACCATAAGAAAATAGTGGGGAATTCATTCATTTGAAAGCATTTGGGGAGAGCAAAGCTGTCAAGAGGAAATGTATACTCCTTTTTTTTTTGTTTTGCGTCTCCTCATTGGCCAATCAAAACTCCATGCAGTGATGATAAATAGTCCCTATAGACGTCAAAGGAGGCATTGATTATTGTGACGGACTTCTTCCCTTTTTTACCATCGGTATTTAAAAAATGGCATTTTTTATTATTAAAGAGTAGTTACCTGGCTGAACCATTAGACCTAGCCAAATAGGCCCCTCAGCACATCATGGTACGGATCCGGATAGGGCACAACTATAAGTTTAAGCTCAATAAGATTAGTTTTGATGATAATGACACATACAATTGTAAGATTAATATGTTTATTGATTATGATATTACTTAGTCACATTTGGATGAAAAGATGAAAATCAAAGATATATGTATTTGAAATCACATTCTTATATATTAGTGCATTTCTTAAATCAAAAAAATAAATTGAACTCTACAAATAGTCTAAAATAAATATGTGCATATGTCTTCATTACGCATACTTGTATGCACACATTTGAGGGGAGTTAACTCTATATTTTGTAATTTCATAAGTATTGATTAATGTTTTTTTAATATACATATTAAGGATATTTACTTTGAAATATATCCTTTGAGTATATATAGCTTGTGTAGTTCATATATACTCATAATCGGGTTGCTATCTAGTTTTTCTATTATGTGTTAATGGTTGAATGATTACTAACAACCGGATAAGTAAGTTTTGCTTTAAAATCTTATCTTAGAGTATACAAATGTTGTGTACATGTTGTATACTCGTAATTCAATTTCTATCTCATTATTTATTGAGATTGTCAAAAATTACCAAAAAGAGAAGATTATAGAATCTAGTCCCTCCATTATGTATTAATAGTGAAGTTTGGTAATTAATGGCAATTGATTTGTGGACTAACATTTTTAATGAGTTAGATGAATAGGTTAGATTCCACAAATGAGGATGACTTGGGATAACTTTATGGATTGAAGATCATCAAGTCAAGATGAAAGAAAACATCTTGTGTTGAATGCCATCAAGTAGCCCAACAGGCCACCGAGTATAATTTTAATATGTTCTAGCTAGAGATGGCAACGGGTAAATACCCGTCGGGTATAGCCAAACCATACCCGTACCCGATACCCGCACCCGCACCCGCTACAATACCCGTACCCGCACACGGGTATAGAAACTTACCCATACCCGCACCCGCGCGGGTATTTATACCCGACGGGTAACCCATACCCGAATTGATAAGGGTATATACGGGGCACAGGTATATACGAGTGCGGGTATTTCCATCGGCTTCGTTTCGAATATATATATACGGGCCACAGGTATATGTACCTGTTGCTATATCTAATATACACCCGGCCGGGTATATTTTACCCGCGGGTATGCGGGTACGGGTAGTATACACCCGCACCCGCACCCGCATACCCGATGGGTAGAGATTTTTGCCCATTAGCATACCCGCGGGTGAAGATATCTTTCCATACCCGTCTCCTTATCGGGTAAAACCCATCGGGTACTCGGGTTTCGGGTACCCGTTGCCATCTCTAGTTCTAGCATATACACACTACAAAACTTTTTACTGTCATAGTGTATCAAATTTACCACACATATCATAATATTTTATTATGCCATAACAAATGTTACTGTACTATGGATACAACTTTACTGTCATACAACATCGCTTTTTCTATCAACTATGTTAACTTGATGGGGTCATCTGCGATCTTCCTCTTGCTTCCCACAGGTATCTTGCGAGCAACTTCAGCGGGCACAGATCCTTGTGGTTTGGAGGGTTGGTTTTGAATCGGGTCAACAATGATCTTAAGGTGACAAGCAATCAATTAATTATAAGAATGTAAATTGCTTGAATGTAAATTGAGTACAAGAAAATAAAACACAATTGACAGTTTTTTTACCATGGTGTTCGGAGACTCGTCAATCTCTCCTAGTCCACATTGTGGTAAGCCCAAATAAATTGAACTGGCCCCATGAATTAAGCCAATCATCTCAATTCCACTAGTGGTGTCTCTTTCCCCTCCGGGTAGGTGAACTTCAACCTTCACAACAATGCTGGGCCTTCTCACAAGATTCTTTGAGAATATTACAGGCACGACACCTCTAAGGTCGCCTAGGAGTCGACAACCTCTAAGAGTAATAAGTCAAGTCGTTTGCTTGACTATCACCACGTGCAACGATTGCACAAGCTCAATATAGATATAAAATCTACCTCTAGATGCAACTAGAGACCGCTCTTCATGCTCATAAGGTACAACACACGCATAATTCAGTGGAGAGTTCCATTCTAGCTCAAGAGTAAAGAAATGGGTGCAACATTTTTCTTCCTAATCGGCCACAAGGAGGTATTTAGACCCCACCCTAAGAAACTAGCTGTTGGGACAAAATTAGCCAAAGGCCAGAAGTACCGCAAGCAAATGGTTGGTACTATCGTGACATCCACAACGACTAAAAAATTAGCCGTTAAAAGTCTCGGCCGCTCTGCTCACCCTCACAGGGGGCCGGTCACACCGCACTCTGGTCGGACCACTACACCGGCCGGTCAGACAGCTCTGATCACGACCAGAAAATGGAGCTCTTTGGAAAATAATTACCGATAACAAATACCCGGTAGTACCACAGGGCCGATCATACCGCACTGGTCTAACCGCATTTCATGACCCAGTTAGACCATCAACTAACGGCCGGTCAGACCGTGACTAGACAAACTGCCCACACAAGGCCGGTTTGGTCGCCTGGGTCAAACCACCGTGCATAGAGCGGTCATACCGCAGGTTGGTCTGACCACTCATACCAAGGGGTAATAACACTAGTCAATAGATTATTATTCGTTTGTTCAGTAGAACATTACTCCAATGAATAATAAGTCTATTAGAGTAGTTACAACAGAATATGTTATTATTATAACACCAAGTCGCGTAGGGTTTAAGGTCTTAGGTACACAGTTAGCCCAATAATATTACAATAATAACTGTTCTCCACCATTAATTATACAAGGTACTTCAAATAAATGAAAAGTAGATAATTTAGTACTGCTGGTGTCGCTGCTGCATGCGGAAGTGGCAGGGGCCAAGGGGAATGGGACAACCGAGCAAGGGCTAAAGGGGCCATTGGTAGTAGTTTTACTGTCAATCGTTGGTAATTTTATTGTCAGTTGTAAGTAATTTTACTACCAGCTACAAGTAATTTTACTGATAAGTCATCCGTCCGAGCTTAGAAGAGTGCAGTTACCCAAACACAAGTAATTTACTGTCAACCACAAGCAATTTTATCGCACTACCACATGAGAGTTACTACACTCTTCTGAACAGACTTAGCCTCTTGGAAGGGTTGAGAGGGGGTAAATGGTGTGCCATCCATGCTAGGCTAGGGCAGGCCATGCCGTACCCGCCCCACCCGCCATACCTACCCAATCACGACATGCCTGAGTGGGCCAAGCTGAAATGGCCCGTTTACTGCTCGTGCCGTGCCGTATCTAGGCCGGGCCAATAGTATCATGCCCCGGGACGGCACGGTTGACCCAACCCATTTGACCAGGTTTGCAAACTATGTCATATTTTGTTCGTGACTTAAAACAGAAGACAAAAAACCTCAAAATTTTCAAACCAAAATAAGCAAAGACAATAAAAATGATAGGTCAGAAATAAATAAAAGATTAACGCTAAACAAAACTAAATTGTCTGACATCACAGAAAATGCTATATTAGAACACCCACACATATATCCAGATTCGAGTGCGTGGAAATGTTGACTTCCATTAAGTTGGACAGTGGTTTGACAATCTGGCTACACGGCTTCTATCGTTAGCAGTTGACCTCAATTTTGTTTGCACTACACACAAACTTGTTCCTACACTTCTTTAGATATACAATGGAGATGTTTTTTTTGAGCTGCAACTTATCAATAGTCTAATAAATAATGACCGCTAAAAGAACTAAAACCAAAAACCAATTAAAAAGACAAAAAACAGAGCCAATAAATCCATTCTCAAGTCTACTTCCAGATGTTCCATACGTTACCACTGGACTCTTCACACAGATAGATTTTCAATTTATCACTAACCACATAGTATAATCCTTCTGTGCACAAAAATCGTCCGTGTATCACATATAGTTTCCTCTCTAACAACCCACAAAACCCAAAACCAAAGTTTCCCAATAATCCAGAAGCAAAAACCAAAAAAGATACTAAAAAAAATCGAAAACAGGGGGGAAAACCACAACCCAAATAGAAAGCTCCAAAATCCCACGTAAGAAAACCCGACGACGAAAAGAAGAAAGAGAAAACCAGCAGCCGAAGCGAGCCAAGGGTTTTTGAGTACAACACACCCTCCCCACTCTACTCCCCCCCCTCCATTCCTGCTCCGCCCCCACCCCCCACACACACACAGAAAATGAAAAATTAAAACCAAGCAACCCCAAGCCATGAGCTAATCATCGAGCGACTCGCCCCCTCGAATCCTCGAATCCGTCCGGTGCTAGAGCTCGCAGTCGCGTGGTGTTTAGGGTTTCGATTCGTCCCCAAAAACCCAAGGCTAGCTAGATCCAGGGGGGGAGGGAGGGAGGGAGGGAGGGGGGGACCCGCGCCGCCGCCGATGGCTGCCACCGGTGGGGTCGCCGAGGACGGCGGCGGGGAGCGGATGAAGCTGCTGTGCAGCCTCGGCGGCCGCATCCTCCCGCGGCCCGGGGACGGGACGCTGCGGTACGCCGGCGGCGACACCCGGATCGTGTCCGTGCCGCGCGGGGTGGCGCTCCCGGACCTCTTCGCGCGGCTTGCCGAGGCGTACGGCGGGGCCACCGGGCCACGCTTCGCGGTGAAGTACCAGCTCCCCGACGAGGGCCTCGATGCGCTCATCTCGGTGTCCTCGCCGGAGGATCTCGACAATATGATCGAGGAGTACGATAAACTGGCCTGCGCCAGCCCTAAGCTACGGGTTTTCATCTTCCCCATCTCGGACGCGGTGGGTGGCGCGGGTGGAGAGGAGATGGAGAGCGGGGGCTACGACGCTGGGCTTCGGTATCTGGAGGCTGTGAACGGCATTGTGCGCAAGGATAGCCTCGCGAGCCTCTCTTCCACGCAGAACTCCGATGGCGGGCCTCCTCCTCCGCTGCCTTCAGGAGGAGGCGGCGGCGGCTCTCCGTCTGCGCTCTCCCCCACTTCCACTTGCTCCAATGATGCCGCGAGATTGGCGTTTAGTATGGCAGCTCCGCCCCCCCTTGTTGATGTCTTCAGCAATGCCACTCCTGTCCCAGTGAAGCCACAGGAGAGTGCCGCCGAAGTGAGGGCTCCACAGGCGAACCCACATCCACATCCGGAGGTGGCAAAGTACCGGCAGCCACTGTCACAGCTGCCACCACTGCCGCCTGTGTTCCTGAATGATCATAGAGAGGCCATGCATGGTATGAATCAGCCGCCACCAGGAAACGGCGCAAGGTTGGAAGACTGCAATATGTGCTTGAAGATGCTGCCTCACTCACACTCTGATCCAGTGGTGAATGAGTATAGCAGCGATGTGCACGGTGGGGCTGCGCCTGAGCCGGTGCCAGTGTACATGAGCCTGCGGCCTGAAGATGTGGCAAGGATTATAATGCCCGAGCGGGCAGTGCCGGCTCCTCCATTGGGGGCTTATGGTTACACGCATTTGCATCCAGTGCCGCCTGAGAGGGAGAGAGTGTATGCGCAAAAGGTGGAAGGGATCACAAACTCAGTGCTCGTTGATCCATCTGGCTTGCATCAGCATGTGTATGTGCAGCAGCAGCATTTGCCGCCACAGCAGTTGCCATCGACCTATGGATTTAGCCATATCCCAGCGATTCCTAATGAGAAGGAGCGAGTAGTCTCTCCAACTATGCAGCAGCAATTGCCTTCAGGCCAGGGAATGGCTCAGTATCCAGTGAAGCAAAGTAGTCCCAACAATCAGCTTTCAGGCGAAGGTAGTTTAAGTGGCAATGCAAGGCATCGTGAGGATGGACAGCCGCGTCATGATAATGTGCCTCCAGTGGCACCTGTGGCTGTGCCAACCTATATGGCAAATGTGGACAGGATGATGGATTCACTCCGGGTGAGTCCCAGCGAAGCTTCTGGCTCTACTGAACAAAGAAAGCATACAGCGGCACCAGAAAATGATCTACCCCAGAATGCAATACCAGAACACACTCAGGCAAAAGAGGTTCAACAGAGCCACACCAACACTTTTTTTGATGTCAATGAACCAAAGGTAGTTCTTCAAACTGAACCAATGCCACCACCTTCTGTGGCCAGCTCTTATCTGCACAATGTCCAGCATGCCAATGTGAGCCATTTGCCCCATATGATGAGCATTGGGGGTCCCTACTCTAGTTATGTTGTCGCTACAGTTGGGCCTGGTGGAGTGCCTCCATCGGCTTATGGTATTGATCTTGTTTATACAAATGCCACTGTTAATCCAATGAGCGAGCAGAAAGATGTTCTGCCTGAAGTTTATCACAAGGAAGCTCCACATGAAGTCATTGCTGCTCCGAACACTAGTGCTCAGGTACCAACATTAGCATCAGCAAATCATGGTCCAAGTGTGGAGCAAATCCAAGAGTCTGGTTTACCAGGTCAACAATTTAGCAATGAGGACGGTTGGAAAATGGTTACGAATGCACATGCGCTCCCACCAAGACCTAAGAGGGTAGCAAGCAGGGAGAACATCAGCCCAAAGGATCACCATTCCCACAACTCTTTGTTAAATTGCAAAGGGCCAGATTTGAATATCCCAGCTGAAGATGTTGCTCTCCATCAACAATCAGATCACAAAGATGCACATGCAGAACATGGTTGGTTCATCAAAGGTTCATTGCTTAACCATACTTTCAATAAAACCTTGTCATCAGTATGTGTACTTGTAAGTTGCGAATTCTTATTCCTGTCTATGATCAATCCAGACGATGATATCACTAACCCAGACTTGCTGGGTATGGAGGACGGCTTAGCTACATCTAATACTCAGTCATCTGAGCCTCAACCTCCTTTGCTGAATGAAAAAGTTGGGGCTGTCACTAATAAAGTAGATGAGGAAGCTCACACCAACGAGGTTAGGAAGTGATTCGTTTGACGCTCCTGTATGTCCTGATTTATGTCATTCTTAATGCTAAACACAAGAGCTGTGCAGGTTATCAAGAGCAGACCAGCAGATTGGATTTCAGGATATCCAGTTACAGATGACCTTGGACGCCTGCAGGTGACAAATCATGAAATATATCCTTTTCAGTGTGCACAACATTTATATATTGTACTTATTTATAATTTTGTTACCATGCACATGTTCATGTTCCAGATTATAAAGAACAACGACCTGGAAGAGCTCCAAGAACTTGGTTCTGGAACTTTTGGAACTGTATATCATGGTAAATGGAGGGGCTCTGATGTTGCAATAAAAAGAATTAATGACAGATGTTTCGCTGGGAAGCCATCTGAGCAAGACAAGATGGTTTGTTCTCATTCTCCAGAATTTTTTTTCCTTTGGTTATGCTTGTCGTTATATTGATAGGTCCTGAATCTTTGCAGCGGAATGACTTTTGGAATGAAGCATCTAAACTTGCCGATCTACACCACCCAAATGTTGTGGCCTTTTACGGTGTTGTTCTAGATGGACCTGGGGGATCCATTGCCACGGTTACAGAATACATGGTTAATGGATCACTTAGAACGGCGCTGCTGAAGAATGCCAAGTATGCCCCTTATTATATGTAGCATATGTTTTATAAGTCATCATCTTCTGTATCGATCTGCTACATCTTAAAAAAAGGAAATTGGTAATCTTACATGGAGTTGAAGGGATTAACATTTTCGTTCTGTGCAGGACCCTTGATAAACGTAAGAGATTAATAATTGCCATGGATACAGCTTTCGGAATGGAGTACTTGCATAACAAAAACATAGTGCACTTTGACCTGAAAAGTGACAATTTGCTTGTTAATTTAAGGGACCCTCAGCGTCCAATATGCAAGGTAAGAAGCACACTTCTGTTTTATCATTCTTCTGTTGCACTTCGTTGCTAGATTGTCATTTGTTTCCTTGTATGTTGTATCCATGGTGCTTGATATTGGGCAATCCATCCTATAGAAACATTCCAAATTAGGCTCTAATGATAAATTTTAGCACGTAATCCCCACATACTTTTGCAAATGTATTTCTGTAGTTAGGAACATACAGTGCTTGCTGTGATAATCAGATAGACATTTAGTTTTGCTGCTCGAGAATTGTTGATAGGACTGGACATGCACGTGCAACAGAACCTACCACTACTTAGCAATTATGAGCTGTGGCTTAAACTATGCACCTTTGATTTTGAGCTACCTCAAGTTAGCTGGGATCCGTTGTGGATAAACTTAAAGGCACCTTTCGGTGACACTTGAAGGGATGTAGGATATGTATGTCGGATGATGGAGCTGCTCTCATCGCGGTTTTATGTTACTGCAACACAAATGGGGTGCATGGCTACACAATATAATAATAAGACAGAAAGTATCTAAATCCTAGCCACATGAAGTGACATTATTTTAGGTATATCTACTATCTAGCAAAGGCCTCTGTATGTAGACTTCAGAATCACTTATTTGGCATCTGAATTTTGCATTTTCTTAGTTAATCAACTAGCCATCCTAGCCACATGAAGTGACATTATTTTAGGTATATCTACTATCTAGCAAAGGCCTCTGTATATAGACTTCAGAACCAGTTATTTGGCATCTGAATTTTGCATTTTCTTAGTTGATCAACTAGCCATCCTGTGTCAGATTGTCTATAGGATACTTGTCACATTTTAATGTCTTGCACATGTCACGTGCCAATGCACATTGGCGGTTGGACCAATATTGCTTGTGTGAACTGTCAACAAATTGACTTTAGGCCGCGCTTGGAACGCCGTAATTTTTCCTGCAGGATAATCCTGTGGGAATCGAACTGTTTTCTGTGAAATCTTGTGAAATTCCTATCAAATTTCTGCGTTCCAACCCTTACTTGGGCCAATTGGCTTTTATATAATTCGGGTTAACTGCATCCTTTTTCCCTATATATTTGCACTGATTTTCTTGGATGATGCAGGTTGGTGATCTTGGGCTTTCAAAAGTAAAGTGTCAGACCCTCATCTCTGGTGGTGTGAGGGGAACGCTCCCATGGATGGCCCCAGAACTTCTGAATGGAAGTAGCAGCTTGGTCTCTGAAAAGGTCTGTTAATCCATTTATATATTGCCTCTGTGTCTGTATCACTTGGACAGCTATATTCAGGATCACGTAGAACTCACATGTTAATGCTGCCATGTTACCCTCAGGTTGATGTGTTCTCTTTTGGAATTGTTCTCTGGGAACTCCTAACAGGAGAAGAACCTTATGCAGATTTACATTATGGTGTTATTATAGGTGGGTACAAATCTGCCATGACATATTTGAATAATGCTCGCGTGATGCACTCATAGAAATTATATGCGCAATGGATGGCGAGATGGTCGGTAATCAAACTAGATGTAAACTGTTCTTTTATTGGCAGGTGGCATTGTGAGCAACACACTACGACCGCCTGTGCCTGACTCGTGTGACCCAGAGTGGAGATCACTGATGGAGCAATGCTGGTCGACAGAACCATCAGAACGGCCAACCTTTACAGAGATTGCTGGCAGGTTGCGTTCCATGGCTGCATCCCAGAAGGTGCAACCCTAAGGTCACCAACCTGCAGATATTGTACTGGGACAGCGGTCTTCAAACTTCTGGGGCATCCATGGATGAGTTCTCTACTGCCAGATTGCGTATTTAGGTATTCAGCACTGATATATGGCTTCATTGTGTCCCTAAGATCTGTTCATACCTCTTCATTGTTTCATATCTTGTAATCAAAAGTTACCAGCCGTGTGTCTAGAAGTATCGCAATGGATGTCTCAGATCCATATTATTTCATTTATACTTTTTGCTTAGAGATGCGTTTAATAAGTTAGTCTAGTGTCAGTTATAGGGAGTACGATATATTTTTCCTTTTTTGTCCCCATTTCTGGGCAATAATTGAGTTATGTGGATGTCGTCGGTCGGTCAGTCTGAATGTGAACTGATTGTCGCAGGGTAATTAATGTTTGTTGGTTATTACAAGTTGGGGAACGGAGAGTGAGGTCCTTGGTTGTAACAAGAGCTGCTTGGTTTTTGTGATTGTGAGATATACCGAATCGTTCAGTACCCATGTAAAAGTTGAGTTATTTGATACCTGTGTTGTCAATCTTGCTGTGCGGGTTGTCTTGAAATTCTGTGTTCATGCTGATGCTTTTCTGCCTGAAAGAACTGAATTTTGATTAATGGTACCGATTTTGAATTGCCATGAATTTGGACACAAAGTTCTTAAGAGTTGGCTGCATGCGAATACGCAATGGTTTGGGCCTGTTCTTTAAGTCAAAAACTGACGGATTTTGGCTTTTGCTACATTACTTAATTTTTAAACGGAGTATTTTTTCAAGATGAGATCTACAAGTTAACGATCTACATGTTAAAAGTCTAACATCTGTACCAGTTAAAATCATAAGTGAGTATCTGTCTCTTCGTAATCTGTACTATAAACAACTAAAATTTAAAAAAATTAGCTAAAAGTTATAAGGCAGCCGAAAAGAACAGCCCCATAACGCCCATCGGTCTGACAGCGTGCCTGCGAACCGTTGTCCGTTGAGGTACTACCAAGTGTAGCAAATTTGCAACACAAGCAAGAAATGTTATCCAGATTCCAGAGTCCAGATCCTAGCTCGGTCTCACGTTGAATGCTTACCGATGATCAGCTTGCGCGGGATCATGCCATCTTGGTTGCTCGGATTGCATTGAGCTTGTCATTTTGCATATTCCTCGAAAACATGGACCTCTCAAATCTCCCGTCGTAGCTACGGTTATGACGACTAGAGAAGCGAGCAACTGTCAACAGGGCTGGTTGGTTCACTGCCATTGCCAAGCTATAGATTAAAGCACGGTTTGATCGCTTGCGGTTTGGCTTATTGCCACATCTATTGCGCACGATGGATCACTTCCTTCGCACCCTGCCCTATTTTCCATAGGATGGTGTATCTCGCTTTACTTGACCAGGCAAATTTGCTTTTCAGCTTATCCCAACCAAAAGCTACAGGGTCTGTTCTTTTCGGCTGCAGCTTATAGCTTTTGGCTGAAATTTTTGAATTTTAGATGTTTACGATACAGATTACGGAGAGACAGATACTCAATTGCAATTTTGGCTGGTACAGATGTTGGGCTTTTAATGTGTAGATCGTTTAACTTGTAGACCCTATCTTAAGAAAATACTCCGTTTAAAAGTTAGTTACTATAATAAAAACTAATAATCATCAACTTTTAACTTAAAAGTACATGTCCACAACATCCCAGCAGAGGGAACCAGCCAGTGCGCAATCGCGTGTTGACCTAACCTACCAGGACCGGAGCACGCCGACGGTGTGGTGTCCGGACGCAGCAGCGTCGCAGGTGTCGTGAGTTAGCGGTACGGTGGTGGATTTGGATGGCCGTGTGATGATGGCGACGCGCGCGCGATGGCCACTTCGGGGGGCGCGGAGCGGCCAGCGTGACCTGACGCGACGCCCGGTTTGCTCCCGCTTTGGGATGCGTGTCTGCACGCATTGCGCCCAACTCCGATTGAATGGTTGGCTGTTTTGCCCTGTGCGTTTGTGGTTTCGATGCTACTGTAGTCTTGTTCTTGTTTTGCTGCAACCGGTATCCTTTGATTTTGGTTAATGATTTTTATATACGTATTTCCGTATGATAGAAGGTAGCGGAGATGTCGATATAAACGTCGCACATATTTTTTAAATCAAAATTTATTTGAAAAATCTATATAAAAAATATTCTATTTATTTTGATTTTTGGAGAAATGTTAAGCATAGACCCAGTCTGGCGAGTCGCGACGCGGGCAATTTTAGCCCTGTGGATGGGGTACTACGCTCTCGATCATTACTCCGAAAAATCGGGTGTGAAGGGACCGGGATCTTGTCGAGTTAAGGGCCTGTTTGGGACTGCTCCGCTCTAAGTTTTCCAGCTCTGCTCCCAACTTCGCTAACCAAACAGGTCTAACTCCAAAAACTCCGCTCCAAGAAAAAGGTGGAGTTAGAGGCCAACTCCACGTTTTTATGGAGCTCCTCAAGGGGTACTCTACTACTCCACAAACAAAGATTTCCAAACTCCTCGTGGAGTTGGTAAACAATTACCCACCACTGCCATTATACAATCCCTCTCCTCCGTACCGGTTGGATTTCTTTTCTCCCCCACCCGCGCGATTCTTCTCCCCCACCCACCTGCGCGACTCCGCCCCCCCACCCGCGCCGCCCCCACCCGCGCCGCCCCTCCTCCGCCCCCCACCCGCGCCGCCCCTCCTCCGCCCCCCACCCGCGCCGCCCCTCCTCCGCCCCCCACCCGCGCCGCCCCTCCTCCGCCTCCCCAACCGCTATCGCCCGCTGCGCCGTCTCCCTGAGAGCCACCACACCACGCCTCCCGCCTCTGATGCTGCGCCATTCCCTACACCGCTCCTCTCCACCGCCGCCCCTCTCCTCCGCCGTTGCTCCCCTATACCACGGCGTTGTTCCCCTATACCACGGCGTTGTGGCTCCTCCCATCGCCTCCTCTGCGTCACTTTTCTGGCGCCGCCACTCCCGGCCCCTGGCCCCCACCCCACCGCCACGGTGCCACCGCTCTCCCGCGCCTCCCTTGCCCGACCGCTCTCGAACGATGGCTCTCCGCCGCGTGGAGAAGTCAAGTAGAATGTAAGTTCTTTTAGAACCAAAATTCATATATGTGAACTATTCAAGAAATGGATTTTACTTGTGAAAGTCTTGTTTTATGTTTAATTGATTTGCAGGGGAGAGCACGATGTGATGTTCTAGAGGTCGGGGCAATCGCGGCATATAGGCATTTCATCGAGCACCTCTGGTGCATGCTGGTTCTCTCTTGTTTCAGGTTCTCTGTACTGAATTTGTTGCTTTTGTGTTCTTGGTTGTCATCGGATCAGCAAGGGATCACCGACCCAATTTGGTATACATCACTTAGGCTATCCGAACCACCTGATTTATGGGTTTGTGTATTTGTGGGATAGAATTGGTTTCTTCAGATTTTGCAATTTGATGTGTTAGAATTAAGTTTTCTTTTGCTAAAAAAAATCCAGTGACACAGATGAGAAGCCTCCGTGCTATTGACAATGCGGAACTGGTTTCACGCCCCTCTTCTTGCTATGCTAAATCTGAAGTGATGTTCATGCGCTTCACTTCTTCGTTAGCCATGAGATATAGAGGATGATTCTAGTGTATTCAATGATATTAGTATAGCATCCCTTGAAAACTTGAATCACATTTCTTTGTTTCTTCAGTATTGATCACCTAAGTTTTGTGTTTTTAATGGCTACCAAGTGTTTTCTAATTTCTAAACGGTAATGGTTTCAACATCTTTGACCTTGTTTTTTTTCCTGAACTGATAGCAGAGGAAAGATTATTTTTTAAAATGAACGACATGATGCATCAGACCTTAATTTTTGATAGATGGACATTGCACGAACATCAGAATCTGCAGGTGATATATATCCATCCCTTTCTTTGTAAATCTTCTATGCGTTAACATACAATAGATGTAATTCTATTAACATAAATAGATATGGTGTGTGATTGAAGTGCTCAAGCAATATCAACCAATTTCCTTTGTAGAGTAACCAGAGTAATCAAATACAGTTTGTAGTTGATGTATGTTCGGTACAGTTTTGTAAGCTTTCTGGTGTTAGTATGAGCCAAGAACATTGGTAAGCAACTCACTTCATTCCACTTGATTGTTCAGGGAATATGCCTTTATCTTCTAAGTATTTTGTTATAAATATCACTAACTGTACTGTTCTAGCTTGAATAGTGGAGGGTAGTAGTATATATGCATGCAGTAAAATAGTTATATACCTCTGATTAGTCAACATTCTTCTAATTTCATCATGTAACTTGGTATGTTACATTTTTCAAAAGAGTTTTTGTCCAGAGAACTTATTTATTTTCAAATGGCTTACTCTGCAGGAAAACAGAAGGCTGTAAAGAAATCCTACAGAATGCAGTGAAAATGGAGAAGCTAACGTGGATGTATCTGCATTGGGTTGTAGACTTGTAGCCATGCTAGCGTTAGTTCTCTTTGTGGTGAGGATTAAGATATCTTTCTGGCGGTCTTGCTTCATTTGGTGATTAGAACTAGTGCTGGCTTTAGTGTATCGGAACACTTGCATTCGTAGTCATTTTGGTTTAAACTGCTCTCTAGTTATCTACGGACAATTATTTGTATTCGAATGATGTACTTTGTTAATTATCTATCATGCACGTTGCAATTTATGGGACAAAAGGATGGAATTATTTGACCAAAATATTTGTTTTTTGGTTTTCTCGAATAAATTAATTGCGATTATAATATTTTTTACATCATATTTCAATTGACAAAAAAACTCAGTTACATATGCTCCGCAGAAATCAAAACATACACCAAACATCATTCAGGGGCACATTGGACATTTCTCAGGGAAACCTCACATTCCTGGAGCTGGAGCTAACTGCGTGCCAAACAGGACCACCTGCTCCAGGAACTCCACAGTGGAGCTGCCCCATAGTGGAGTTGGTGGAGCAGAGCTGGAAAAACTGGAGCAGAGCAGTCCCAAACAGGCCCTAAAACCTCAGCAAAAATCTGGGGATTTCGCTCGGTTGATGCATCCATCCCCAAGTCGATCAGATCGGTGCCAAGTCCCATGGATGAGCGACACATGGACGAGGATGGGTTGATCGGAGATTTATGGGCCGGACATTCATGGGTATCATATCCGGGACAATCCTCCCTGTTGTAGGGGTGGCCCAACCCCCCGTGACTGGGCTGTGCAACTAGTCAAACATGTAATAGGCCCAATAGTGTAGAGGAATATAACAGTGTAAATATACCAGTGTACCCCCATCCTTTGTAAAATACTAAGGGGTAGAATGAGGATTTCCCATTCTACCCCACTCACATATATATAAGCCCCCAGGAGGGGCAAAGGGGGGGACATCTCCCTCATTCTCACCACCTCTCCAGATCTAGCCCTCTTCCTCTTCTACCAATCCCCCTCTCTTCCTGTCTAGTCTGTAGCTACGACAGATGGCGCCGTCCGTGGGGACGACGAAGTTACGTGCGGAAGACATTCCTCCAACATCCAGCAAAAGCGATGGCTGTGTGGATTTTTTCTGCTCCTGGCAGCACGCTGCTTCAGTTCGTGGCGTCTGTGGAGACAGATAAGTAGTTTGCTTGCTAAAAATTTAACTATCCTGAGCTGTGGAGTCGTATAGGCTTTATCTGTGTACTTCGTTCTGTTTCGTAGACGCATTATTGAGTAATCCAACTGAGTCGCCCAGATACGCTACTCAATAGATCTAATCGAATCGTCTATTTTTTATGTTGCTTCTATCTCCGTTCGCCTAGATGCAGGGAAGTGATATCTCGGACCGCGGAGATGGCCAGTAGGAGCCTCGACCTTCGCCTCAGCGAGGTCTGGGCTGGCCACGTCTACCCCGCCGCGGCCGCTCCGTACGCGACGTAAGACTCCGCAGGCGAAACATCGATCTCCGCTTGGCGCCTGCGCGGAGTCTTCGGCGCCTGAGCGGGGTCTTCGCCTTCGGCCGCAGCCTTTAGGCTCAGCTTCGCGCACGCAGTAGACTCCGCGGCGACGCGCCGGGCTCCGCATGCACGCACTCTGCATGGGCTCTCAGCACGTGTATGCATGCATGAGTACCACTCGAAAGCCAGCAATATGTGGTCCGCGCACGAAATACCCGTCTGCGAAGTCTCCACCCACTCATGCATGCATTTAAGTCACGTATGCAGGGATCCATCCGCAAGCTTCGTGCATGCAATCTCACGTATGCATTTATACATGTATTCATCCACGCATGCAAATATCCATCCGCATATTCAGTCGCGTGTTCGCCCGCGTGTGCACGCGGCTCAGCCCGGGAGAGCTCTGCAAGTAGGGGCGCGTGCGAAGCCAGCGTTGGCTTGCTGCCTCTCTCCTCCGCTACGCAGCCCGCGGGCAGCTCTCGATGACGTCCTTCAGCCTCCAGCTGCCCCCGCCTGTAGACCATCGTGCAGGCGACGATGGACCAGGCCGCCAGCGGCGAGCGGCGGGTCGACTTTTGGCAGGAAGATGAGGGGCGAGCCGAGCCTCCTAGCCATGGCGGGCACGTCGTCGGCAACGGCGCCGCTGCTGCCGCGGAAGGCGATGGCGGCACAGGGCCCGAGGTGCACGCCACACACACGCGGGACGAGCTCCTCAGCTTCCACGCCCGCCTCCGCTGGGTGTGCGACGTCTCCGAGGTCGGCCACGCCTCTGCGCAGCGCAGGCCTCCTCCGAGCTCCACCTCGGCAACGTCCCGGCGAGGTCGGCGACATCCCGGCAAGGTCTCTGGAATCTCCGCCAAGCACCTGGGTCTCCGCCAATGTCTTCGGAGGCTTCGCCGCTCGTCTCCGCGCCGGGCGCTCCGTTCTACCTCCGCTTGGCGAAACCTCCGCCTCGGCCACGAAGGCGAGTCTCCGCGCAGCGAAGCCCGCTCCGCCATCCGCATGCTCCGCGCCGACGAAGGTGACCCACCAAGTCCACGAAGGAGCACGCGTTAGGGTGGCGGCCGCCTGCCTCCGCCCTGCGTGAAATCCCCTCCGGTGCTTCCGCGTCGTCAAGTTTACCCTCCGCGTCGCCGAGCGCCTCGCCTCCGAAGTCTTTGCGTCGTCGAGCGCCTCTAAAAGGCTTGACTCCGCACGATGGACTTCTAGGGGCGGAGTCGGACTCGTCCCCACGCGATGGCCTTCGCCCCAGCGCTTGTCACGGCTCCGCGTCTTCGACCCTGGCGCGTCGCCCGGAGTGCCTCGCAGCGGGCATCCAAGCCGAGCCATCACCTCCGACGGAGATGGAGACGGCTCCGGCGAGGTCGCCCGGTGCTCCGCTCGCCCCCGCGCGCTCGTCTCCGTTCAGGCCCGCGATGGCATAGCCAGCATCCGGTTCAGCTCGAGCCCGTCATCCAGATGTCCGCAGCCTTCGCCTCGGCGTCCGAAGTCCTCACCGCAGTGTCCGCATCTCAACAAGGAATTTGCGAGACGCTACAGCAAGAAACGCGGAGCAGTTACCCCGCTCGACGGACTTCGCCCGCCCCCGCGTCGCCCCGAAGCCCAGCTTCAGACTTCGCCCGCCCCCGCGTCGCCCCGAAGCCCAGCTTCAGACTTCGCTCGCCTCCGCGCTGCCGAAGACTAGCTCCGTACTTAGCACCGCCTTCGCCCAACGTCGAGCCTTCGCTCCGCAGCCTCCGTGCCGAGCCTCCGCACGACGTCAAGCCAGCGCCAAGCGTCTGCTCTGCAGTCTCTGCGCCGCTTGGGATCAGCCTCCGACCGTTGGGCGTTGCACGCGAAGCACTCCTACGGCACGCACGCAATATACTCACGCGCATGGAGCATCCCCTTCCCTACGAAAGAGCGTGAGTAGCCAGGCGACGCTGCGGAAGACCCTGGCATCGGAGCCCTCCACGGCCTTCCCACGTGGAGATGGGTAGCCCGGCTCACTGACGAAGCTCGCGGCAACTCCATCGTCGAGGTAATGGCTACGGTACCATTCTGAGAGCACTTGATTTGGCCGTGTTTGCGTCTCTGGTTTTGGCCGGTTCGGGGCTCCCGTAGCGTCTAATGCTTTTCTAAGTACTGCTTTCGGGAGCGTTGTGTTGTCGCAAGTCTTTGGCCATTTCTTCGCTGCCTCTGTTTTGGTTCTCATTTTTGATTTAAATCGCCCGGCTGCCTCGAGCGTCGGTGTACTCTACGGAGTATAAACAAAGACGCACGTTCGCGTGTGCACTCGCCGTCGCCAGGGTGGGCGGGACTGAGTATAAACCAAAGACGCACGTTCGCGTGTGCACTCGCCGTCGCCAAGGTGACGGGACTGAGTATAAACAAAATACGCACCGGGGGGACGCCCTCGCGCGCCGCACGCAATAGTCTACGGACTCTAAATAAGACGTAGCGTCGAGCCTAGCTCCGCACGCGCGAGTCTCCGGACTATAAAGAAGACGTAGCGTATGAGCCTAGCTCCGCACGCAATAGTCCACGGACTCTAAATAAGACGTAGCGTCGAGCCTAGCTCCGCACGCGCGAGTCTCCGGACTATAAAGAAGACGTAGCGTATGAGCCTAGCTCCGCACGCAATAGTCCACGGACTCTAAATAAGACGTAGCGTCGAGCCTAGCTCCGCACGCGCGAGTCTCCGGACTATAAAGACGACGTAGCGTATGAGCCTAGCTCCGCACGCAATAGTCCACGGACTCTAAATAAGACGTAGCGTCGAGCGTAGCTCCGCACGCGCGAGTCTCCGGACTATAAAGAAGACGTAGCGTATGAGCCTAGCTCCGCACGCAATAGTCCACGGACTCTAAATAAGACGTAGCGTCGAGCCTAGCTCCGCACGCGCGAGTCTCCGGACTATAAAGAAGACGTAGCGTATGAGCCTAGCTCCGCACGTAATAGTCTACGGACTCTAAATAAGACGTAGCGTCGAGCCTAGCTCCGCACGCGCGAGTCTCCGGACTATAAAGAAGACGTAGCGTATGAGCCTAGCTCCGCACGCAATAGTCTATGGACTCTAAATAAGACGTAGCGTCGAGCCTAGCTCCGCACGCGCGAGTCCACGGACTATAAAGAAGACGTAGCGTCGAGCCTAGCTCTGCACGCATGATGTCTACGGACTTTAAAAAAGACGTGACCGTCGAGGCATTCCTCCGCACGCGCGAGTCCACGGACTATAAAGGAAGTCGTAGCGTCGAGGTCCGCCTCCGCACGCATGATGTCTACGGACTTTAAATAAGACGTCGCGTCGAGCTCAGCTTCCGCACGCACGACTCTACGGAGTATAAACAAGACGGGGACTCTGATCCCACGCACTCTACGGAGTATTAAAATTGCGCGATGGCCGAGACACTAGGGAGTGCCTCGCCCTAGTGATGCGGCACCTGGATGTCGCACCTTCGAGCGCGTTACACCAGGGAGTGTAGCACTCCTTTTCGAAGGTAGGGGAACGGCGGCTTCGCCTCCCTACCTCCGCGTGCGTAGCGCCCTC
Organism: Dendrocalamus latiflorus; assembly: GCA_017311315.1. Classification (NCBI taxonomy): domain Eukaryota; kingdom Viridiplantae; phylum Streptophyta; class Magnoliopsida; order Poales; family Poaceae; genus Dendrocalamus; species Dendrocalamus latiflorus. The sequence continues at coordinate 4,807,234 of CM029660.1, read as the reverse complement.
GGCCTACGCCGCAAGCGCCCGCTCTTAGCGGGCACTTTTTTCGAAGGTAGGGGAACAGTGGCTTCGCCTCCCTACCTCAGCGTGCGTAGCGCCCTCGGCCTACGCCGCAAGCGCCCGCTCTTAGCGGGCACTCTTTTCGAAGGTAGGGGAACGGCGGCTTCGCCTCCCTACCTCAGCGTGCGTAGCGCCCTCGGCCTACGCCGCAAGCGCCCGCTCTTAGCGGGCACTCTTTGCGAAGGTAAGGGAACGGCGGCTTCGCCACCCTACCTCCGCGTGCGTAGCACCCTCGGCCTACGCCGCAAGCGCCCGCCCTCCGCGGGCAATCTTTTCGAAGGTAGGGGAACGGCGGCTTCGCCTCCCTACCTTCGCGTGCGTAGCGCCCTCGGCCTACGCCGCAAGCGCCCGCTCTTAGCGGGCACTCTTTTCGAAGGTAGGGGAACGGCGGCTCCGCCTCCCTACCTCAGCGTGCGTAGCGCCCACGGCCTACGCCGCAAGCGCCCGCTCTTAGCGGGCACTCTTTGCGAAGGTAAGGGAACGGCGGCTTCGCCTCCCTACCTCCGCGTGCGTAGCACCCTCGGCCTACGCCGCAAGCGCCCGCCCTCCGCGGGCAATCTTTTCGAAGGTAGGGGAACGGCGGCTTCGCCTCCCTACCTCCGCGTGCGTAGCACCCTCGGCCTACGCCGCAAGCGCCCACCCTCCGCGGGCAATCTTTTCGAAGGTAGGGGAACGGCGGCTTCGCCTCCCTACCTCCGCGTGCGTAGCGCCCTCGGCCTACGCCGCAAGCACCCGCTCTTAGCGGGTACTCTTTTCGAAGGTAGGGGAACGGCGGCTTCGCCTCCCTACCTCAGCGTGCGTAGCGCCCTCGGCCTACGCCACAAGCGCCCGCTCTTCGCGGGCACTCTTTTCAAAGGTAGGGGAACGGCGGCTTCGCCTCCCTACCTCAGCGTGCGTAGCGCCCTCGGCCTACGCCACAAGCGCCCGCTCTTAGCGGGCACTCTTTGCGAAGGTAAGGGAACGGCGGCTTCGCCTCCCTACCTCAGCGTGCGTAGCACCCTCGGCCTACGCCGCAAGCGCCCGCCCTCCGCGGGCAATCTTTTCGAAGGTAGGGGAACGGCGGCTTCGCCTCCCTACCTCCGCGTGCGTAGCGCCCTCGGCCTACGCCGCAAGCGCCCGCTCTTAGCGGGCACTCTTTTCGAAGGTAGGGGAACGGCGGCTTCGCCTCCCTACCTCAGCGTGCGTAGCGCCCTCGGCCTACGCCGCAAGCGGTTTCGAAGGTAGGGGAACGGCGGCTTCGCCTCCCTACCTCCGCGTGCGTAGCGCCCTCGGCCTACGCCGCAAGCGCCCGCTCTTAGCGGGCACTCTTTTCGAAGGTAGGGGAACGGCGGCTTCGCCTCCCTACCTCAACGTGCGTAGCGCCCTCGGCCTACGCTGCAAGCGCCCGCTCTTAGCGGGCACTCTTTGCGAAGGTAGGGGAACAGCGGCTTCGCCTCCCTACCTCAGCGTGCGTAGCGCCCTCGGCCTACGCCGCAAGCGCCCGCTCTTAGCGGGCACTCTTTGCAAAGGTAAGGGAATGGCGGCTTCGCCTCCCTACCTCCGCGTGCGTAGCACCCTCAGCCTACGCCGCAAGCGCCCGCCCTCCGCGGGCAATCTTTTCGAAGGTAGGGGAACGGCGGCTTCGCCTCCCTACCTCCGCGTGCGTAGCGCCCTCGGCCTACGCCGCAAGCGCCCGCTCTTAGCGGGCATTCTTTTCGAAGGTAGGGGAACGGCGGCTTCGCCTCCCTACCTCAGCGTGCGTAGCGCCCTCGGCCTACGCCACAAGCGCCCGCTCTTCGCGGACACTCTTTTCGAAGGTAGGGGAACGGCGGCTTCGCCTCCCTACCTCAGCGTGAGTAGCGCCCTCGGCCTACGCCGCAAGCGCCCGCTCTTAGCGGGCACTATTTGCGAAGGTAGGGGAACGACGGCTTCGCCTCCCTACCTCAGCGTGCGTAGCGCCCTCGGCCTACGCCGCAAGCGGTTTCGAAGGTAGGGGAACGGCGGCTTCGCCTCCCTACCTCCGCGTGCGTAGCGCCCTCGGCCTACGCCGCAAGCGCCCGCTCTTAGCGGGCACTCTTTTCGAAGGTAGGGGAACGGCGGCTTCGCCTCCCTACCTCAGCGTGCGTAGCGCCCTCGGCCTACGCCGCAAGCGCCCGCTCTTAGCGGGCACTCTTTGCGAAGGTAGGGGAACGGCGGCTTCGCCTCCCTACCTCAGCGTGCGTAGCGCCCTCGGCCTACGCCGCAAGCGCCCGCTCTTAGCGGGCACTCTTTGCGAAGGTAAGGGAACGGCGGCTTCGCCTCCCTTCCTCCGCGTGCGTAGCACCCTCGGCCTACGCCGCAAGCGCCCGCCCTCCGCGGGCAATCTTTTCGAAGGTAGGGGAACGGCGGCTTCGCCTCCCTACCTCAGCGTGCGTAGCGCCCTCGGCCTACGCCGCAAGCGCCCGCTCTTAGCGGGCACTCTTTTCGAAGGTAGGGGAACGGCGGCTTCGCCTCCCTACCTCCGCGTGCGTAGCGCCCTCGGCCTACGCCGCAAGCGCCCGCTCTTCGCAGACACTCTTTTCGAAGGTAGGGGAACGGCGGCTTCGCCTCCCTACCTCAGCGTGCGTAGCGTCCTCGGCCTACGCCGCAAGCGCCCGCTCTTAGCGGGCACTCTTTTCGAAGGTAGGGGAACGGCGGCTTCGCCTCCCTACCTCCGCGTGCGTAGCGCCCTCGGCCTACGCCGCAAGCGCCCGCTCTTCGCGGACACTCTTTTCGAAGGTAGGGGAACGGCGGCTTCGCCTCCCTACCTCAGCGTGCGTAGCGCCCTCGTCCTACGCCGCAAGCGCCCGCTCTTAGCGGGCACTCTTTGCGAAGGTAGGGGAACGGCGGCTTCGCCTCCCTACCTCAGCGTGCGTAGCGCCCTCGGCCTACGCCGCAAGCGGTTTCGAAGGTAGAGGAACGGCGGCTTCGCCTCCCTACCTCCGCGTGCGTAGCGCCCTCGGCCTACGCCGCAAGCGCCCGCTCTTGGCGGGCACTCTTTTCGAAGGTAGGGGAACGGCGGCTTCGCCTCCCTACCTCAGCGTGCGTAGCGCCCTCGGCCTACGCCGCAAGCGCCCGCTCTTAGCGGGCACTCTTTGCGAAGGTAGGGGAACGGCGGCTTCGCCTCCCTACCTCCGCATGCGTAGCACCCTCGGCCTACGCCGCAAGCGCCCGCCCTCCGCGTGCAATCTTTTCGAAGGTAGGGGAACGGCGGCTTCGCCTCCCTACCTCAGCGTGCGTAGCGCCCTCGGCCTACGCCGCAAGCGCCCGCTCTTAGCGTGCACTCTTTGTGAAGGTAGGGGAACGGCGGCTTCGCCTCCCTACCTCAGCGTGCGTAGCGCCCTCGGCCTACGCCGCAAGCGGTTTCGAAGGTAGGGGAACGGCGGCTTCGCCTCCCTACCTCCGCGTGCGTAGCGCCCTCGGCCTACGCCGCAAGCGCCCGCTCTTAGCGGGCACTCTTTTCGAAGGTAGGGGAACGGCGGCTTCGCCTCCCTACCTCAGCGTGCGTAGCGCCCTCGGCCTACGCCACAAGCGCCCGCTCTTCGGGGACACTCTTTTCGAAGGTAGGGGAACGGCGGCTTCGCCTCCCTACCTCCGCGTGCGTAGCGCCCTCGGCCTACGCCGCAAGCGCCCGCTCTTAGCGGGCACTCTTTTCGAAGGTAGGGGAACGGCGGCTTCGCCTCCCTACCTCAGCGTGCGTAGCGCCCTCGGCCTACGCCGCAAGCGCCCGCTCTTAGCGGGCACTCTTTGCGAAGGTAGGGGAACGGCGGCTTCGCCTCCCTACCTCAGCGTGCGTAGCGCCCTCGGCCTACGCCGCAAGCGCCCGCTCTTAGCGGGCACTCTTTGCGAAGGTAAGGGAACGGCGGCTTCGCCTCCCTTCCTCCGCGTGCGTAGCACCCTCGGCCTACGCCGCAAGCGCCCGCCCTCCGCGGGCAATCTTTTCGAAGGTAGGGGAACGGCGGCTTCGCCTCCCTACCTCAGCGTGCGTAGCGCCCTCGGCCTACGCCGCAAGCGCCCGCTCTTAGCGGGCACACTTTTCGAAGGTAGGGGAACGGCGGCTTCGCCTCCCTACCTCCGCGTGCGTAGCGCCCTCGGCCTACGCCGCAAGCGCCCGCTCTTCGCAGACACTCTTTTCGAAGGTAGGGGAACGGCGGCTTCGCCTCCCTACCTCAGCGTGCGTAGCGTCCTCGGCCTACGCCGCAAGCGCCCGCTCTTAGCGGGCACTCTTTTCGAAGGTAGGGGAACGGCGGCTTCGCCTCCCTACCTCCGCGTGCGTAGCGCCCTCGGCCTACGCCGCAAGCGCCCGCTCTTCGCGGACACTCTTTTCGAAGGTAGGGGAACGGCGGCTTCGCCTCCCTACCTCAGCGTGCGTAGCGCCCTCGTCCTACGCCGCAAGCGCCCGCTCTTAGCGGGCACTCTTTGCGAAGGTAGGGGAACGGCGGCTTCGCCTCCCTACCTCAGCGTGCGTAGCGCCCTCGGCCTACGCCGCAAGCGGTTTCGAAGGTAGAGGAACGGCGGCTTCGCCTCCCTACCTCCGCGTGCGTAGCGCCCTCGGCCTACGCCGCAAGCGCCCGCTCTTGGCGGGCACTCTTTTCGAAGGTAGGGGAACGGCGGCTTCGCCTCCCTACCTCAGCGTGCTTAGCGCCCTCGGCCTACGCCGCAAGCGCCCGCTCTTAGCGGGCACTCTTTGCGAAGGTAGGGGAACGGCGGCTTCGCCTCCCTACCTCCGCATGCGTAGCACCCTCGGCCTACGCCGCAAGCGCCCGCCCTCCGCGGGCAATCTTTTCGAAGGTAGGGGAACGGCGGCTTCGCCTCCCTACCTCAGCGTGCGTAGCGCCCTCGGCCTACGCCGCAAGCGCCCGCTCTTAGCGTGCACTCTTTGCGAAGGTAGGGGAACGGCGGCTTCGCCTCCCTACCTCAGCGTGCGTAGCGCCCTCGGCCTACGCCGCAAGCGGTTTCGAAGGTAGGGGAACGGCGGCTTCGCCTCCCTACATCCGCGTGCGTAGCGCCCTCGGCCTACGCCGCAAGCGCCCGCTCTTAGCGGGCACTCTTTTCGAAGGTAGGGGAACGGCGGCTTCGCCTCCCTACCTCAGCGTGCGTAGCGCCCTCGGCCTACGCCACAAGCGCCCGCTCTTCGGGGACACTCTTTTCGAAGGTAGGGGAACGGCGGCTTCGCCTCCCTACCTCCGCGTGCGTAGCGCCCTCGGCCTACGCCGCAAGCGCCCGCTCTTTGCGGGCACTCTTTTCGAAGGTAGGGGAACGGCGGCTTCGCCTCCCTACCTCAGCGTGCGTAGCGCCCTCGGCCTACGCCGCAAGCGCCCGCTCTTAGCGGGCACTCTTTGCGAAGGTAGGGGAACGGCGGCTTCACCTCCCTACCTCCGCGTGCGTAGCACCTTCGGCCTACGCCGCAAGCGCCCGCCCTCCGCGGGCAATCTTTTCGAAGGCATGGGAACGGCGGCTTCGCCTCCCTACCTCAGCGTGCGTAGCGCCCTCGGCCTACGCCGCAAGCGCCTGCTCTTTGCGGGCACTCTTTGCGAAGGTATGGGAACGGCGGCTTCGCCTCCCTACCTCAGCGTTCGTAGCGCCCTCGGCCTACGCCGCAAGCGCCCGCCCTCCGCGGGCAATCTTTTCGAAGGAAGGAGAACAACAGTGTCGGCGCGTCTTCGGCGCTCGACTCCGCCGTCTGCCTTGTAGGCATCGCCTCGGCAGGACGGCACGTCTTCGGCGCTCGACGACACGCCTTCGGCCTCGACTCCGCCGTCCGCCTTGTAGGCATCGCCTCGGCGGGACGGCACGTCTTCGGCGCTCGACGACACGTCTTCGGCGCTCGACTCCGCCGTCCGCCTCGTAGGCATCGCCTCGGCGGGACGGCACGTCTTCGGCGCCCGACCCCGCCGTCCGCCTCGTAGGCATCGCCTCGGCGGGACGGCACGTCTTCGGCGCTCGACGACGCGCCTTCGGCCTCGACTCCGCCGTCCGCCTTGTAGGCATCCCCTCGGCGGGACGGCACGTCTTCGGCGCTCGACGACACGCCTTCAGCCTCGACTCCGCCGTCCGCCTCGTAGGCATCGCCTCGGTGGGACGGCACGTCTTCGGCGCTCGACTCCGCCGTCCGCCTCGTATGCATCGCCTCGGCGGGACGGCACGTCTTCGGCGCTCGACGACAGGTCTTCGGCGCCCGACCCCGCCGTCCGCCTCGTAGGCATCGCCTCGGCGGGACGGCATGTCTTCGGCGCTCGACGACGCGCCTTCGGCCTCTACTCCGCCGACCGCCTTGTGGGCATCGCCTCGGTGGGACGGCACGTCTTCGGTGCTCAACGACACGTCTTCGGCGCTCGACGACAGGTCTTCGGCGCCCGACCCCGCCGTCCGCCTCGTAGGCATCGCCTCGGCGGGACGGCATGTCTTCGGCGCTCGACGACGCGCCTTCGGCCTCGACTCCGCCGTCCGCCTTGTAGGCATCACCTCGGCGGGACGGCACGTCTTCGGCGCTCGACGACACGCCTTCAGCCTCGACTCCGCCTCGTAGGCATCGCCTTGGTGGGACGGCACGTCTTCGGCGCTCGACTCCGCCGTCCGCCTGGTAGGCATCGCCTCGGCGGGACGGCACGTCTTCGGCGCTCGGCGACACGTCTTCGGCGCTCGACTCCGCCGTCTGCCTGGTAGGCATCGCCTCGGCGGGACGGCACGTCTTCGGCGCTCGACGACGTCTCCGGCGCTTCACCGGTTCCTTCTAGGGTCTGCGAGCTATCAGTTGCATCGGCACCCTCGTGCTTGCTGTCAGGGAACGGGGGGCTGGGGTGGTTGATCGCGTCAGCTCGCCCATCGGGACCTCAGCGCTTGCTGTCGAGGGAGTACTGTTGTAGGGGTGGCCCAACCCCCCGTGACTGGGCCGTGCAACTAGTCAAACATGTAATAGGCCCAATAGTGTAGAGGAATATAACAGTGTAAATATACCAGTGTACCCCCATCCTTTGTAAAATACTAAGGGGTAGAATGGGGATTTCCCATTCTACCCCACTCACATATATATAAGCCCCCAGGAGGGGCAAAGGGGGGGACATCTCCCTCATTCTCACCACCTCTCCAGATCTAGCCCTCTTCCTCTTCTACCAATCCCCCTCTCTTCCTGTCTAGTCTGTAGCTACGACACTCCCCTTTCCTTTTCTTGGACGAGTTTCAGGTATTGCAGGCAGACAAGCCCATTTCAGGCAACCCCTCTTGGCCCATGTTGCTGTTAACTGGTTTGAGTCTTGAATTGTCTGTATGGCATTACTTCGTTTGGAGGCCAACGAGTTGGGCCTTGTGGGCCGGATTTTCCAATGTATCCTTGTTTGGCCTGGCCTTTTCGGAAGCTTAACGATGTAGGAAAGGTGAAGCATGGCAAATGATGCTTCCTAGAGTGATAATTTACCATAATTTTGGGCAAATAATTTTTTATAGAAAATTTTTATATAAGCAAAATATATTATTAAGAACCCATAAATGTTCGCTAAATTCTGACTAATCATCCATCGAATGAAATTTTTTAAAATCAATTGAATTTCTCATCTTCTGATCCACTTGAAGATTCGTGCTCTCATGAGCTTGTCCTCCTCTTTGGCGCCGCATGGTTAGGACTTAGATTCACCGGTTAGGGTTCGGGGTTTGGTGAAGCCCTGACCTTAGAGGGAGGGAGGGGGCGGCGGAGGCACAGCGATGCAGCTAAGATGTGGTGAGGCAGTGGTGGTGTCGTCTCTGCCACGAGCTCAGAGGAGGGCGGTGGGCTGTGAAAGTTGATAGGGGCGCTAAGAGCGAGAGAGGTTAGAAGACGACGGAAGACGGTGGCGAATTCGGTGGCGGTGGAGGGAGACGAGGAAGGAGAGTGGCGGCGGCAGTGTAGTTGGTGTTGTCATAGAGGAGGAGAATGTGGGAGTTGACGGCGTGGGAGATAGCATTGGTGGGCTCGCAGGAGGGCTGTGCGGCATTGAAGGCGGCGCCATCGAGGCGGCAGCGCGGGAATAGGTGGCTCGGGAAGATAGGATAGGGTAGTGTTGAGATTGATGGATGTGTATAGCAATGGGGAGGGCGCTTGATCATTGGATTGAGATCCAACGGTCAACAAATTGACCGATTTTTTGAAAGAAAAGCCAGTCGAACTCAATCCCCGCGATTAATAGCTTAGTGCCTATATGTCTAAGGAGCTTGTACTTTTTTCACGACACAGATGCTAGCACAGACTGCATATGCAAGTTGTCTATTTGTGTTCTCCATCACTGTATTGCATACAGTTAAATTAATTAAGTCTGAAAGAATCTATGGAAGCGTTCTCACCTCCTTTTGGGAGGCCGCATGTGTGTATTTATATGAGCCAAGAAGAGCCCTTGGCTAGGGGTGAAAACGGATCAGATAGTTTCCGACCAATTCGGATGAAAACGGATACGGATTGTGTCGGATCGGATTTTCTTCGGATAATTCTCGGATCAGATAGTTTCCGACCAATTCGGATGAATACGAATACGAATGTTTTGATAAGATAAACTATTTATGTATTTTCATTGATTTTGGATGTATAGTTTAAGGGGTTTTCATGTTCCGACAAATATTCGTGACCGTATTCGTTTCGATTCGTATTCGCTCCGAATCTGTATTTGATATTATTCGTATTTGTATTCGTATCCGAGGTATTCGTATTCGTATTCGCATTCGAGAAAAAAATATGAAAAGAAATATGGTAGAGATATTATCCGTCCGTATTTGATCCGTTTGCATCCTTACCTTTGGCGTGGCTTACATGGAGAACAAACAACTGAATTCTATCTCCTGCATAACTTGTTGTATTTGAGAGGGCATTTTGGGAATTTCCCAATTGAAAAAGAGTGGAAGGAGCCCTAAAGGTGGGGCCCACCTGTCGGCCACCTGGGAAAAAGCTAAAGGGGAGAAGACTTTGTCTCCTCCCCGCATCAGCTCCTGGCGGCTGCTATTCCTCTCCCGTGCGGCAGTTTTGCTGCTCCTGGCTCAGATCCGAAATCCTCGGCGTGCACAGGGGGAGATGGCGAGTGGGAGACCGTTGGCGGAGATGGAGCTGGCCCGGGTTCCTCGGAGCCGGCCGCTCACGCCACCCCGCGGCTACATCTCGTCCTCTCTTCAAAAGGGGCAGCCCGACGGTGAGTGAACGAAGCTTCATCTCCGATTGCTCCTCTTGACGGGCCTCCTCTTCTTTCTTCGGTTGGCGGAGGTTTGACCTTCGGGACAACTCCGATTGAGGCCCTGCTGCTGGTTCCGTGTGTGAACCCTAGTTAGGGTTTGTGCATCTCGGGACATTGGGGGTTCTAGCCGAAGAACAAGGAGGTGGCGCTGGTTCCTATTGTGCTGTGATTGCTCTCGGCCAGAGCAATTTGTGTGGTCTTGTGTGGCATCCCCGAACCTCGGCTTCTTCTTTGGCTTTCGGCTAATTAAGGAGTGTGGCATTGTATCTCCGTGGATCATTTACTCGCTTGCGACAGCGGGTTGATAGATTTTCTGGGTCAGCGAGTTCTTCGTGCCTTGCCATATTATTTGTGATATTCTTCAGCTTGATTGCTTCTAGACAGTTTAGAGTACTGTCTGCTCAGTGAGTACTTGTGATCTTTTACTTTTACGGCAGTTGATATTGATCTGTAAAATCACTAAGTATTGAAGAACTGCTATGAATGTTTGAGGGCTCTGATATTTGCTCTGTGATGAATATAGTTCATTACTGATTGTAGTCTTGTTAGAGGAATCAGATTTGAGCTCTCTCTGTTGTGTTCCTTGTCTGAGCCATATCTATTGTCTGTCAGTTAAAATTTGTAGACTTGTTCACATGCTGATGTATTATTAGAGTATACTGCAGCCACTGCTATGTTCTGTTTATAAGTGATTAATTGTGAAATCTGTCATTTGGATTAGATTGAATTCATTAATCTTTGATAGCAGTTTATTCTTATGGTTATTGCTTAGAAATCTGCTAGTATACAGTCAAGTTTACATCTGCATGTGATCATTTAAATCTGATAGTTATTCAGTTTATGGTTGGTTCACTCAGTGAATGTTAGAGCTCAAATTCTGATTTTGGTAACAAGGTTATATATATGAAGAGTATGGACATGTGCATGAGATGGCCAAAATCTTTGATTTTGCGTAACTCTGTTCTGAGAGCAATAATAAAACAATTATTTTGTTATGTGCTAGATTTAATTGTTTCATTGTTGATATTGATATTTTGTTGTTTATTTGCAGCAGTAATCATGTTATATTCTTTAGATATATCTATGATTATGAATGGCAAGTTAGAATTACATATTTATATGCAATTTATGTCATTCTTATTGTGCTGGAAATATGGTCATTTGATATGTTTGGCTGGAATTAAATATTCAAATATGCTTATACCGCAATATTTACAACAATCCAGAAAATGTATATTGAAAGAAATGGCTTCCTCATCTGATGTCGTGAAACCTGAAGTGTTTGACGAAGCCAATTTCAAGCGCTGGCAGGCGAAGGCCAAACTTTGGCTGACTGACCTTAAGCTCTTCTGGGTCATCTCAAATCCACCGGCGTTTCCGCTGGAGATCCCTGAGACGATGAAATGGGAAGATGCTAATAATGCAGTCTTAGCCCGTTTGCTGGCCATCCTGTCTAACCGCTTGTTTGACGTCTATGTCAACTTCACTAATGCCAAGCAACTTTGGGATGAGCTCGAGGAGAAATACTCCGAGGGAGATAATGGAAATGAGTCCTTCATTATAGCCAATTACTTGAACTACAAGATGGTTGAGGGCCGGTCGGTGATGGAGCAGCTCCATGTACGTGACTTATGTCAGTACGACTGCGCTCTGCCTGAGAAGTTTCAAGTCAATGTCATTTTGGCTAAGTTACCGCCTTCATGGCGTGACTTTGTGACCGCTCGGAGGCATATAAAGGAGCGCTTGACGCTCAATGAGCTGTCAGCTGCTATTAATGTCGAGGAGCGTGCTAGAGCCGGTGATGGCTCGGGAAAGGCTCAAGTTCAGGCTCATCAAGTTCAACTTAAGAATGGTGGAGGACCTGGGAAACCTAAGTTTAAGAGTCAGCCCCAAGTCAAGCTACAGCCTAAGAAAATGAAGAAGAAGAAGGAGGACATCGTCTGCTTCGTTTGCGGTGAGGCTGGCCATAAGGCCAATCATTGCCGCAATCGGAAGGGCAAGGGTCCATCTCCAGGTCAGCACAAGAGCCACAAGGCTGAGGTCCATGTCGCGCTGGCTAGCACCAGCTCAGAAGAGTACGTACCTATGGCCTTTATGGCAAGTCCATCTATTGATTGGTGGATTGATACAGGTGCTACTAGACATATATGTGCTGATAGATCTTGTTTCTCTTCATTTCAGGGTGAAGGTGGTGGATCCGTCCTAATGGGCAACGGAGCCGCCGCAACAGTACGTGGGATTGGACAGGTTTGCCTGAAGCTTACTTCGGGCAAAACACTCATCCTAAGAGACGTGCTGTACGTGCCTGCGATGACGCGCAACCTTCTTAGCGGGTCAATGTTATGTAGGCAAGGAATAAAGCTTGTGTTTGAATCAAATAAAGTCATTTTGACTAAGTTTGGTAATTTTGTGGGCAAAGGCTATGATAGCGGAGGCATGTTCCGCTTATCCATTCTTGATTTGAATAATGTAAACGTTTACAATGTTTCCCATTGCAATAAAGTTCATGATATTTGGCATTCACGGTTGTGTCATGTTAATTTTGAAGCCATTACGCGGTTAAGTAAGATGAGTTTAATTCCAAGCTACAGTTATGAGAAGGGTTCAAGGTGCGAAGTGTGTGTGCAAGCTAAGCAGCCCCGAAAACCTTTTCATAGCGTTGAAGGGCGAAGCACTTCTCCACTTGAACTAATCCACTCTGATCTTTGTGAGATGAATGGAATATTAACGAAAGGTGGCAAACGATATTTCTTAACTCTCATAGATGATGCGACTAAGTATTGCTATATTTATCTACTTAAGTCGAAAGATGAAGCACTTGAATACTTTAAAATCTATAAAGCTGAAGTTGAAAATCAACTAGAAAAGAAAATCAAACGGTTAAGGTCGGACCGAGGTGGTGAGTACGTCTCACATGAGTTCTCCCAATTCTGTGAAGAAAGTGGAATAATTCATGAAGTTACTCCACCATACTCACCCCAATCTAATGGAATAGCCGAAAGGAAGAACCGAACTCTTTGTGACTTGGTTAACGCCATGCTTCAGAGTTCAGGTATGTCGGACTATTGGTGGGGTGAGGCAGTTCTCACAGCTAACTATGTCCTGAATAGGGTTCCACCTCGCAATCAGGAGGAAACACCCTATGAAGGATGGAAGGGGAGAAAACCCAACTTATCCTATTTTCGAACGTGGGGATGCCTTGCAAAAGTGCATGTGCCGTTGCCGAAGAAAAGGAAGCTTAGTCCTAAGACCGTTGATTGTGTCTTTCTAGGATATGCTATTAATAGCACAGCTTATAGATTTCTAGCGGTCAAATCCGAGGTGAGTGACATCGCTACTAATATAGTGATGGAATCTCGTGATGCGACATTCTTTGAGCATGTGTTTCCTATGAGACCGAATGAAGACAGTGGACATGTCGGCATAGATGATCTCTCTATTTCTCCTAGTGTGGATAACACCGCTCCAGATTTGGAGTTGAGGTGGAGTAAGAGACAGAGGACCGAGAAGTCACTTGGGGATGACTTTGTCACTTATGTCGTGGATGATGAACCACGAACCCTTTCAGAGGCATACGCATCTCCGGATGTGGATTACTGGAAGGAGGCAGTCCGTAGCGAGATGGATTCCATCATTGCTAACGGAACTTGGGAAATTGCAGATCTCCCGCCTGGTTGTAAGCCAGTAGGTTGCAAATGGATCTTTAAAAGAAAGCGCAGACCTGATGGTACTATTGAAAAGTACAAGGCCCGATTAGTGGCTAAAGGTTTCACGCAAAAAGAAGGTGAAGACTATTTTGATACATACTCTCTTGTGGCTCGTCTACCCACAATTCGAGTGCTTTTAGCGCTAGCCGCTGCATACAAACTCCTAGTACATCAAATGGATGTAAAGACTGCTTTCCTTAACGGTGAGCTGGATGAGGAGATTTATATGCAGCAGCCTGAAGGATTTGTGGTTGAGGGGCAAGAAAGGAAAGTATGTCGATTGATTAAATCTTTGTATGGCCTAAAGCAAGCTCCTAAGTAATGGCATGAGAAATTCGATAGTACGATGACGTCGGTCGGCTTTTGTGTAAACGAAGCCGATAAATGTGTCTACTATCGGTTTAATGGGGGCGAAGGTGTCATTCTATGTCTTTACATAGATGATATATTGCTATTTGGGACCAACATAGATGTGATCAATAGCACAAAGTCTTTCCTTTCCCAGAATTTTGATATGAAAGACCTGGGTGAAGCTGATGTTATTTTAAACATTAAGCTTATAAAGGGTGAGAATGGGATTACGCTTTCACAATCCCATTATGTGGATAAAGTCTTAACCAGATTTGGGTTTAAGGACTGTAAGCCAGCAGCTACACCCTATGATCCAAATGTAAAGCTACATAAGAACACCGGACATGGGAAGGATCAACTTAAATATTCTCAGATCATAGGATCACTGATGTACTAAACTAGTGCAACGAGGCTAGACATCTCATATGCTGTATGCAGATTGAGTCGTTATACGTCCAATCCAGGAGATGATCATTGGATAGCACTAGAAAGAGTACTAAGATACTTGAAGGGAAATCCTAATTTGGGAATACACTATTCTGGTCATCCTGCTGTCTTGGAAGGATTCAGTGATTCTAACTGGATCAGTGACTCGGATGACATGAAGGCTACGAGTGGTTATGTATTCACTCTAGCAGGTGGGGCCGTGTCATGGAAGTCTTCTAAACAGACTATTATTACACGGTCCACTATGGAGGCTGAATTGGTAGCGCTTGATTCAGCAGCTGTAGAGGCAGAATGGATTCGAGAACTCCTTTCTGACCTACCTGTGCTGGAAAAACCTATTCCAGCTATTTTGACCTACTGCGATAACCAAACCGTTCTGGTTAAGGCGAAGAGTAGGAAGGACAATATGAAGTCCTCAAAACATATAAAGCACCGACTTAAGTCGGTAGGGCATGCCAGAGAGACGGGTGTTATTTCTGTAGAATACATCCAGTCTGAAAGGAACTTGGTAGATCCTTTCACTAAAGGATTGGCGCGAAAGGTCATCCAAGCAGCATCACAGGGAATGGGGCTTATACCCGTATAAAGGATCACATTGGTGGTAACCTATCCTAGGAGATCGGAGATCCCGTGAACTAGGCTCTAGGACAACAAACTGTGTGAGATTAAAGAACACATCTAACGGGTCCCATTAGCTGCAGTGCTCTGTCTGTATGGAAGGTTGAGCTTTGGCTCTTAATGAAATCTAGGTCTATATGACTTATGGAATCGTCCTACAGGATTCCTAGAAGAGTTCACCTACGTGAGTGAGATCGTGAGGTCGCGATCAAAGAAAGTTAAGGGCCATCCTTATCGCTGATTTTGGCATCAACTTCTTGAGCCGGCGAAGGAGTCGATCCATTAATGAACCCCATGAGTTGCGCCCCACGTATGGCAGGGAGAACTTGGATCTTCCAGAGGGAATAGTTTGACTTGGTAAGTTTCTCCGTGGCTGGATGACCGAAGGTGGAGGGCATGGCCAGTCCGGAGGAAGAAGATGGGATTGACATGGCTAAAGAAGATGTGCTTGTAGAGGATAGGCTCTGATACCATGAAAGAATCTATGGAAGCATTCTCACCTCCTTTTTTGGGGGGGGGGGCTTTTGCTCATTTGCCCCATGCGTCAATATACACTTTGCTCATTTGCCCCAGTTGTGTCACTGACATGTAGGTCCTGGACCCGCGTGTCAGTGAGACATCACAGGGGTAAATGAGCAAACACACTCAAGAGTGGGGTAAATGAGCAATTTTTCCCCTTTTGGGAGGCTGCACGTATGTATTTATATGAGCCAAGAAGAGCCCTTGGCGTGGCTTACATGGAGAACAAACAACTGAATTCTATCTCCTGCATAACTAACAAAGGAAGTTACAAGATCCTATTTCTATGCGATAACAACTCTTGGTTGTATGCTAATATATGTTACATATCACAACAAATGTAACAAAGTCCACAGATTCGGAGTCCGTATCTATTTCGTCTTCCTTTCCTTCTTCCTCTATTGGCGATCGAGGGAGGCTCAGAGTTTGATTCGGTTGCCGAGACCGAATCGAACAAAGAGAAACCGCGAAATAAAAGGATGGGCAGGGCACGCCTTTCTTCCACAAACCCAGAGGGCAAAGCAAAGCGCGCGTTTAGCCAACAGAAAGAGAGGAGACTTGCACGTACGTACCCGAGTAAACATGTCCTGGAGCACGTCGAAGCTAGCTCTGCTGGCGTTCTCGCTTACCGTCCTGCTGCTCCTGCCCTCTCCTGCGGCGGCTGTCGCCACGAGGGCCATCGACGCCAGCCGGAGCCAGCGCCTTCAACTGCCTGCCGGATCTCTGCGTGGCCCGGAGAGCGTCGCGTTCGACGGCCGCGGCGGCGGGCCCTACGTCAGCGTCTCCGACGGCCGCGTCCTCAGGTGGGGCGGCGAGGGAGCCGGCTGGACGACGTTCGCCTACAGCCCGAGCTACAGCAAGAACATGTGCTTGGCGTCCAAGCTCCCGTCGATCATCACGGAGAGCCGGTGCGGTCGGCCGCTGGGCCTCCGGTTCCACTACGACTCCGGCTACCTCTACATAGCCGACGCGTACATGGGGCTCATGCGGGTGGGTCCGGGCGGCGGGGAGTCGACGGTGCTGGCGACGGAGGCCGACGGCGTGCCGTTCCGCTTCACCAACGGGGTGGACGTCGACCAGGTCACCGGCGACGTCTTCTTCACCGACAGCAGCATGACCTACCAGCGAGCGCAGCACCAGGCGGTCACCCTCACGGGGGACTCGACGGGGCGCCTCATGAAGTACGACCCGCGGACCAACCGGGTCACCGTGCTCCAGTCCGGCGTGACCTACCCCAACGGCGTCGCCATTAGCGCCGACCGCACCCACCTCGTCGTCGCGCTGACCGGACCCTGCAAGCTGCTCAGGTACTGGATCCAGGGACCCAAGGCCGGCACGTCCGAGCCGTTCGCGGAGCTGCCGGGCTATCCGGATAACGTGAGACCCGATGGGAAAGGAGGATACTGGGTAGCGCTGCACCGGGAGAAGAACGAGTTTCCGTTTGGTCTGGACAGCCACCTGGTCGCCATCAGGCTCAGCGCCGACGGCAAGGTGCTGCAGGAGATGAGGGGCCCCAAAAGCGTGAGGCCGAGCGAGGCGGTGGAGAGGGAAGGCGGCGAGATATGGTTTGGATCAGTAGAGTTGCCGTACGTCGGCATTGTTAGGGCTAACTAGGATTTAAGGATATCTCAGGAGATGTACTATCTTCACGTGCTCTTGTTCTTAAACTTTTGTTCTTTTTCTTCAATTAATTTTATAACGTCAAAATTCTATGGATTATTACAGTTGAATGCATGCTTGCTCCTTGGTCCAATTCTAGACTTCTAGTTAATAATATCTGTAAAACTGTACAGTCTATATGTATTGACACATCTCAAGGACACCATCATAATTGTAAATCAAGATGCGGCTGAAGCAACAAAACCCGCAACTTCTTTTTTATAAAGGAAGTGTAAACATCATCCGGATGTTTTCTTTCTAACTATTATCCAAACTTTTACCCTTGGATTAGAAATCAATGGGTCCCTTATTTTTGAGGGGAGGAAGATTTTTTCAAGAAAAAGGGGTAGAATTCAAAGGGAAGGGGGAAATTCATGGCCATTAGATCTCTGATCCAACAGTTCTAAATCTGGATGATAGTTAGAAAGAAAACATCCGGATGATGTTTAACAAAACCCTTTTTTTAAAAGAAAACCTGCAACTTAACTGGAAGGAGCTATATTTAATTTGCAGCAGGTCTCTTGTCCAAAATCTTCGGCATGAAGACTGGTGAGTCGTGAGCATCACATAATGGGCCGAACTGGGCTTTCACTATTCAAACTTAAGCATTCTAGGATTTTAGGCAACTAAATATTTTTAAATTGATAAAAATCATTGTTTACCGCTAAATAACTCTCTCTTTCATGATTTGCCACCGAATAATTGCATATGCATACCATGCCATCGCTTTTTCAATTTTCTTCACTCCATGCCATCACTGTCAACTAGGTCGTCAATTGCTTTCCGTTAAGAGTGCAAAGACCATTTTACCCTCATGAACATGTAAGTAGCAGGTAAGCCCCACATGTTCTTCTTTTATCTTGCTCTATCTTTGCTCGTGGATCCACAAGTCAGCTAACTTAGTGTTGCACTGGTGCACGACGATCTCTCTATTCTCTCATCTCTCCTGATAGATCGGACCTTGGTCGTATGCCTATGTCCAATCGAATTTTACTCTTTAAGCCACAGGTCCAAATGGGCTGAGTACCTTGGCCCATGGACTGCCGTATGCAAGCTGTAAAGCAACAATCTTATAAGTGGTATTAGGTATTCTCTCTCCCAAAAGACTAGTCTAATGGGTGAGGTCTTCCTCACATTTATAAGTTGTATTTTTTCTTTCCCACAATGAATGTGGGATTATTCTCAATATTCTTCTACTCACATATTGGTTATGCACTTCCGCAACCATTAAGTCTAAGGATATGTAAGGCGCCTGAGCTCTGATACCGCTTGATAGATCGGACCCTGGCCGTATGCCTAGGTCCAACCTGGTTTCACTCTCTAGGCCACAGGTCCAAATGAGCTGAGCACCTAACCCCACGGGTTGCCATATACAAACCCTAAAGCAACAACCTTATAAGTGGTATTGGGCCTTCTCACCTCAAAAAACTAGTCCAATGGGTGAAGTCTCCCTTACACTTATAAGTTGTACGTTTTCCTCTCCCACAATCAATGTGGGACTATTCCCAACATTTAATGTTACGTTGATGTATTTTCACTGCATTATCGTAAGAGAGTGGTTCAGTCATGGTCATAAGGTTTTGTTTTGGTCGTAGTCATAAGAGTACTGTAGCAGTCGTGGTTGAAAGTCGTACTAATAAGAGTCTGTAGCAGTCGTAGAGTGAGTTGAAGTTCTGTTTTTTAGTAGTTTTTCGGTGGATTGATTTTCTAGATCGTGGGTTAATCTGAGAAAGATTCAAGCCACTACATTGCATGTAACTAACTAATGTAGCTATGAATAAAAGGAAGAAAATGGAAAAGTCGCATGTAGTCGAGTGCGGCACGAAATCTCTCTCGCGTGTGTTCTGAACCCTCTTTGAAACTCTCTGCACTCTCGTTGTCTGGCAACACTGTTTGTTATCCAGCACAGTTCATAGATCATAGTTGCGTTGGTTTTTGTAACATTTGGTATCAAAGCAGTTTGTAGCAGGTCCTGTGAAGATGCCATGAGGTGCCATATCCGTCTTGTCGACACCATTCGGGAGTGGAAGCAGCAGCGACCGCCGAGAGCTTGTGGCACAGACGGTGCCCAAGGAGGCAGGTGTGACTCTGCGCTATCCGCAGCTCACGCGAATGAATTACTCTGAATAGTGAATGGGTTCTCATCATGAGAGTTGACATCCAACTTCAGGGAGTGTGGGAGGCATATGTATGTGTGTGTACGTACGTACGACAAAATCTATTATGTGACAAAATTGATGACATGTGGTTTACTGTAAGAGCCCAGATTTTCACATCCGGCATCCTCTGTGATTCCACCGTATGATTCCCTGGATCAGTAGATAGTGCTCACAGATTACAGTTCTGAAATCAAAGTACATATCATGCGGAATCATAAATATAATAGTAAACTTACTCACGGGTCGATTGGGCCGAAATCAACAAAGTGCATCAACGGAAACGAAGCACACAGGTGGACCCTCAGGACATGCCCACAGGCAGCCAACTGGAGGTTCGCGACCTAGCTCTTGACATCTTCATCTTCTTCGCCAACATGACCCAAAAGTATTGCTGAAGCGTAGTGATCTGATTCCTGATTCTGAATTTGTGGTGAAAGCGAGTGTGAGCACAAACCACCGTGCTCCGCGAACCAATACACACGATGCAAATAAATAGTATGCATGGCTTATCAAAGGAGAGGCTCGGGTTATTTTATTTGCCAAAAATCGCTTTTAGTAGCATTATTATTATTTAATCATAGTATCATTGTTGCTGCCTAAACTCCACCTAGTGATTACCATAATTGACCTAATCCACCAAAATACACTTTCTTTATTGATCGCTGTCTAAGACTCCAAACAGCAAGCGACATTATTTATCTAATCCACCAATATCTTTTGTGTTATGATTCCCTAATAATCCAATCTTGTAATAACTATTCATCAACTCTTCACTTCTAAATTTTATTGATCCTCTAACGTAATTACTTCTAAATCCACCAACATCATTGGTATCAGGACTATCTAGTAATTCAATCCTTTTGTTATTGATCCAAAACCATAATTTGATCTCCCAATAATCCCTCTTATTTAACTCTAACTAGTTCACTAGTATACCTCCACCAAGAATATCAGTGATCAAATCTACGATTCCTTAGTATACATCCACCAAGATTATCATTGATCAAGATTATACTCCAATGATTGTTATCATTCCTCTAAATTCCCAAAGATTCAATTGAACCACCCAGTAATCGATCAAATTCTATTAATCCCATCATCACCACCATCTCCCAAGAAATTATATTAGTTATCAGTGTTGTAATCCAGCAATTACCTTTGTACCTCATAATTCTCCAAAAATCATTCAAACAGTCTATCTAGCCTATATATTCATTTAGGCTCCACCAATTTATTTCTCTAGAATCCACACTATCGTATCCTTTTTATGATCGACGTGAATCCACCAATATCTTTATATGTTTACCTCAACAACCATCTTCTTTTCTTACAACTCTATTTACTCTTCCTAACATTTTACTTTGCGGGTAGTATTATCATTATTTTAAAATATAATACATAAAAATTTCCTGAGACCTAGCAGTTTTGAACAAAAACATAATGTGTAAGAGAATGCAATAATAATATCGATCCAGATTCCATCCACCATTTCATGGTGTCTGCACCATATGCTAGACCTTCAGCGTTATAGCCGCTTACATTACCACTGAGACGACACCCAGGACAACACCAATCAGGGCTTTCCACTGCCCTCCACTTTTCCATTCCCATCCACAAATTTTTTGAAATAGAACTATATCTGGTTAAGTTCCCATGTCCGCCCTTGACCGTGGGCACGGCTATTCGAATAGTTTTGACTCTGCAGAGTTTGCACACTTTACCCACAAGAGACAGTTCACTCGTTGCCCCACACGATGTCTTAGTCGTGCAGTTGAGCCAACCATCACAGTATCCGTTCAAAGTACCTCGCCCCTTCCATCATCTCACCCCTATGAGCTTGTCCCACTTGCGGTAGGTCTCATAGGTTGTGCAGAATGTTCCCCTCCTATGCGCCTAGCAACTGGCTACCCACAATGCTAGCACGCTGCAGAAGAACTTCACCCTCAAGCCTGCCACCCAGGCCGCCACTTGCGGGTGTCCCATTCAAGCCTGCTACCCAGGCCGCCACTTGCACTACTGCCATGATGATGACTTTCAGGGTCCGGTAAATTTTACTAAGCCAAGTTGTACTTTACAGACTTGTGGTTGTACTTATTTTACACAGGAGGTCATGACAAGATTCCGTCCTTAGGGTTATCTGGGCGGTTCTACCACAAACCACACTCTCGTGCACACCTGCACCATACCCCCGAACCATCCGCCCAGACAAATAAGCAATTGGAGATTTTTGGGAGTATAAAATAACCATTCCAACATACACTAGTCATTACCACCATGACTGCCCAACCACATTTTCTCATGATTAAAGTGATGCTTGGATGTTCTTACTCCCACAAGTATCTAAGCAAAACTAAGTATGGCATATAATTATGAACTTATTTTCAAAAGGTTACTATTATAATTTTGCTAGAGCGACAAGGTTCTCATGTTCAAATATTCCAAAGGAGGGGCAATATTAATCAAGTTAGATAATAGGCATTTAACTAGAATTCTAAATTAAACACGTATTTGCATATAAAATAACAGCATGCAATTTGATAATTTAAGCAAAAGTAATTTGTAGAAAATGTAGATTCAACATGATCAAAGTATTGACTCGCCTTGCGCGGTTTTCCATGGCCTTGACCTCACTCAACGCTTCCTCGTTCAAAGGTCCTAAGCTTCTGCGCTTTATCTTCACCTTGATCTTGGCCTCGCTTGATCCGCTGAATCTTCACGATTCCAATTTCTAATTACATGCTAAGCAGCTGAATCCAAATAAAAACAAATAACTCAAGAGATCCAAATAAATCCAATCACTTCAAATACCCGCTTTAATTTAAATTATGCATTTATTGAGAATAGAAGGACGATTCAGGTTAATGTGTTGTAAGCACAGTGGTAGCTGGGTTTGAGCAGGAGGGCGAGTTGTCTGAATGCTTTACCGTGAGGGAAAATTTTAGAAATACGAGGGATCAAAAGTGAAGATGTACCTACAGGAATTATCTGCTTTTGGGAAAAGAAGGTGGCCAGACATGGCCGATTGGGGAAAAGTGAGGCTTGACCTTTTGCTCGATGACTTCCTTTTAATTTTATTTACATTTATCAAGGAAGTTCCATGAGCTAGGTTAGACCTATGATTCGGTATACAAGTTTTAGCTGAGCTTTGTTTCTGCCGAGCGCTAATATTCAGGTCATTTTGGCTTACCAAATTAATTTTAGGATCTAGGTGTATAGCCCTTTATGGGGTGTCATTTTATGTAGCCTTAGTTTTACTAAGCCTTTTTCAACTTGGATTAGGATTCAGTTGTATGGGCCATATCTGGTTATTTCATGCTCATCATTATTATTTATCAAATCTAGTGTTAAAATTTAACTAAGGGTACCGCTATTATTTTATCTATGCTTTAGTTACTATTAGGCTTAGCCTTATTTCAAATTTTTGCTATCTAGGCAAAGCTTGGCATGTATCATTAATTTTATGAAGCTGCTTGATTTTGTCTTTACTATGGCCTACTATTTATATTTAATGTCTTAGTCAATTATATACAATACCACGTCTAACTTAATTTGGGTTTTACAGTCTAAATGCTAGTGGTTTAATACTTACGTCACTAATCAATATTCAAAGAGTGATTCTCACAATTTCTAAGATTTAGACATCAGTTATAGTTATAAACCATTTAGTGGTTAATTCTATGATCCTTTCTAATGTGTAAGGTCTTATGATTCATATATATAGTTTTGGAAGTCTTCGTTAAACCATCCTTTAATTAGCCGTGATTATCATGATCTAAGACTAGTAGTTTAACGTTCAACCATCTAATATTCAAAGGAATTTTTCCTAGTTGCAAGGGCATAAAGACAATGGTTTTAGGCTCTAACTTTACACCATTTATTAAGCCATCTTTTCATGAAAGTACAAGTCTCCACAACATTTCTACTAGGTATTTAGTTACTAAGGGTTTAAATTAAACAATCAGGGTATAATACGTGCTAGCATATGATGATTAAATGTTTAAGAAGCACTACTTATATACTAAATAAATTTCTGCATTACTAGGGGTTAGTTTCTGACTTTTCACAGATTTTTTTGTTGTTTTCCTAGCTGCAATCGGCTTAACACCAATCAAAAATTAAAAACCCTATTTATTCTAACATGCTGCGGCCAGGCGGGTTCGAACCCAGGTCGGCTCAGCGAACGCGCACTCTGCTAGCCACCTGGGACTTCGGTCTTTCGCAACTACGGAGGGAACCACAAGCCCAAAGAAGCTAGCAGGACAGAGAGGCCACCGGCCGAAACAGAGGTAATGGCGGCGCTGGGCAGAAGGCGGCATCGCCGGCGAGGGGCGACCGGCAAAACGGAATCCCCCCGAGGCGAGGATGCCTCTGAGGGTGGCTACTTTGGCCGGGAGGCGCGGTGGTGGGCCGGCGGCGGTGGTGAGCGGACGGCGGCGAGGGTGGAAGGGGACGGTGGTGCCGGCATGGGGAAGAGGGAAATTTGGCGTGCGTGTGAGCAGTAGGGGACGCGTAGAATCCTTACCCCGCTGTTGGCCTAGCCGGAAGGGCGCTGAGGTGGGCCGGCGGCGGGGAGAACTCCGGCGACGAGGAGCCCCGCCGACGGTTGGGGCAGGTTCACGCGCGTCGTCGTGAAGATGCTCCAAGGGCGTGGAATCGGCCGGAGAAGCTTCGAGGGAGCAATGACGGTTGTGGAGGCGGCCGTTTTTGGGGAAGACATGGTGGGGTGAGAATTGGTGCACGAAAACTCAATTAGATCGGAGAGAGTGTTCACGGGAGGTGGGGACACGCCATGACACACCAATTTGGAGAAGCAATCATCGCGGTGGCCGGAGAGTTGTGGAGGCGCCGGCGGCCATGAATGGAGCTTGACCGAACACCAAAAGAAATGGAGGGGAAGGGAGAGGAGTAGCATGGGGAGGGGGCAATGCACTCCTGGGGGTCATTTATAGCCGGCAGAGGCACTGTGGCCAGCGACTCGGGAGTATGGCGCGGCATGGGGGTGGTTGGCCGCACTGCGAGAGCAGGGCATGGCGCTGGGGCGTGCGGGCTCAGAGGCGAGGGCAACGGGGCCTAGTGACGAGAGTAGGTTACGGTGCCAAGCATGGCGCGGGTACAAGGGTGACGCGCGGGGATGGGGAGCAGGAGACGGGACCGGGTGACGCAACTCGAGCATGGAAGCAGGGGGTGTACCAGGGAGACAGATAGAAAAGAAAGATTGAGGGGAGAAGGAAGGAGAGGGCAGGCCGGTCCGCGCACAGGAGAAAAGGGAGGGCGGGCCCGCCGGTCAGTGAAGGGAAGACAAGGAAGGATGGGGAGCGGCTGTCGGAAAAAGGAGATGGGGCAGGGGCATTAAGAGAAAGGAAAGAAAACAAAAGAAGATGCCCCACATGTAATAGGGAGGGAAGAGAATGCGTAGAAAAAGGAAAAAGAGGGCTCATGCATTAATTTGAACTTTTTGGGCATTTATTTCAACTTACATTGGGATTAATTTTCAGAGTTTTGCTTGATATTCAAAACTTGAATTTTCATTTGAGTTTTGCATTTTTAATTCAAGTTTTGGGTCAATGTCTAAATCCAAAGGCTAATATTCCAGATTATTAATTTCAGTTCATGCATAAGATTTATGTTTAAATTTCCAACCAATTAAAATGTGAGTTTTTAATACTCCCTTAACCATTGCTTCTCTAATTGGGTTTTCAAACGTTTATGTCCATTATTTAATACTTAAGTTGTTAATTTGGATATTAATTTATCGGCCTGAACTTGAATGCAAGGTGTTGGCACCTTGGCCATTAATTGGTATGACACAACTCAAAAAGATTTTAGGCAATTATTCAAAAAGAAATCGGAATGCTAGCAAAATGCAAGAAAAATAAAAAAACTCCACATTTTTGAATTCTTGAATTTTTAAGATGTTACATTTACCATCGCTAAGAAAAAAGAGAATATGCCAAAAAATTCAAAAAAAAAAAGAGAAAACATTCTAACTCTTTATTAGGTGGACCTCTATGGGATGGAGGGATTGGGAGTGATACATTGAGTGTTCACTCGACTATACCGGTATAAGCTATGTGATATACATTATGAGCATGTAGTATATCATGCATTGCAAAAATGAAACAAAGGGATGATGATGATATAAATGAAAAATATTATTTTATGCTATATTTATTGATTTCTTATGCAATTATTTCGGAAAGAAAGTTTTGGTCATAGGTGACAAGTATTGGGAAATTGAGTAAATATTTTCTCTCTTATAATATATAATATTAAAATATCACCAATAGAGTTCTACAACGATCTATTTTTCAAAAAGCAAAAACACATATGTATTGTCAAGTTATTTAAACATACTTTTAAGGATGATACTCGCGCAAGTGTGCGGGCCATCTTGCTAGTTCTAAATAAAATCAGCTGACACTATGGTAGTATTTCACCACTCAGAGAAATTAGTGTCTAAACAGAAAAAGAAAGTAGGAAAAAGGATCATTCTTGGGCTCTTCTCGTAGGCCCATTTCACTACCCGTTAGTATCAGGCTACAACATTACATTCGGGCCCATTAAACATGTGATTCAGGAATAGTTTTGGGCCTAACCAAAGTATTAACTCTCTACTAGTTTGTTATGAAGGGCAAAATAAGAAATGTTCCCAGGGAAAGATGACATCACAAAAAAGGAGGCGGCAAAGGCATCCTTTCCGGAAGCAGATCCACTGCCCATGGCACAAAAGGCAGAGAGCTACTGTTGTGCCTTTAGGTCATTTTGATCCGTCCGATCAGAATATGGACGGCCAAGATCGTCTGCCACAGGAACAATGCTATAGCCAACAGCCCGCATCGATGAACAGTAAAAAAGTACAGCGCTATGAACAGTGTCCACAGCTACAGTTTTACCGTTTTGTGTGTGCTTCGTTGAAGAACGGCAGAGGATGTTCCGGGAGGGTATATATATGCGCTAAAAAGGGTGAAACATGGTAAAACTGTTGCATATTTAGGTCAAACATTTAATTCACAGAAATATAAAAGTAAAACAAGAGGCATAAGATATAGTCCTACGCTTTTCTTTCAACTTTTATTGATTGAAATATGTGTATATAATATTCAGCCGCTACGGTTCTACCTCTCGTATAGTGAGAGGTGAGGTGTTAAAAGACATAGAATATGCGATATATGATTAAACTATCTTAATGGGTCTAATAGATTTGCTAGTCTTAATAGGCCTAGTTTAGGTACAGTGTTTACACCATTGGTCCCTCAGATGGCCCAATATACAACAAAAACTACCAAAAGCCGCATATTGTAAATATTCACACCTATGAAGTGCCGTTTAACTAAGCAAAATCTCTAGAGCGGTGTTTCACAGAAGCATGGTTTTTGAAGTGGCACATTATGAAATTTCCCTGAAAAAACATGCACCAAAGCAAGATTTGGGATTCGTTTCACAGAGAACAAACTGGTAAGGAACCGTCGCTGGCGATCAGTCCGATCGATTATATTCCTCCGCTATGCAAAAGACAGATCAATCGCAGAAGATGTAAATAGTAGATTGAAACACAGATATAGGGAGAACTCCTGGTATTTCTTTATTGCTTTCTTTTTCTTATGTGTGTACAAAATAGCCAAAAATACTATCTATTTATAGCCTAGTGATGAGATACCTATCATGAATCAAGACTTCAAACCCAGAATCAGATTTTCTAACACAAACCAAAGAACTATCTCATGATCTCATCCTGATATTCCTTGGCACATGAGTGCCGTGATTTCAATCGAACTGTCTCTGTCAAAAGCAGCCCAGCAACACGTAAAACGAGAAGAAAACGAGGCCGGCTTAAAAAAAGTAATGCCGTTCTTGTGTCAACGAGCATGGTTCATTCTTCTCAAAAAGACGGAGAGAGAGCATTGCTCATCGAAGTGGGTAGTTGCACCCTATATTATAACTTGGTCCATTTCTACTGTTGCCACGTCCCCGTGTTGCAGCGAGTATTCATGTTTGCCTGGCCCAAGTCGTTTCTCCTATATTCCCTCCTCCTACTTCGTTTTTAATTCTCCTATATTCCCTCCTCCTACTTCGTTTTTGGTACCTACTCAACCCTCAAGGCCGTGGTTACAATCTTGTCTCTTGCGTCGATTGCAATTGCTAACTGATACTAACAACCGGCACTTCATTGTCAGTTCATTTTACATCTGTTACTTTTTGGTGTGTCAGTGTCAGTGTGTGTGTTCAATTGATATGCTAATACAAAGTTCAGTTGCCATTGCATCAGCTTCCTTATTTGATTTATCTGTATTATGGTTGACATTGTGGATTTTGTTTATTTATTTATTTTCTTGCGAGGGATAAGGTTGTCAACTTTTTTTAAATAAAGAGAGATGGTAATGTTGCGCATTCCATATGCTCGGTTTTACATCCAACCGTTGGCACCTATACATCACAAAGCATTCTCTTGGAAATAGTAACAAGAACACTGAGCTCTAGATACAGAGATATCTTGAAGGATTGATAAGATAAACTTGTCAAATCGTCCTCAAATGCAGAATTAATGTTCATAAAGAAGGAAGCAAGTACAGGCAGGCAGAAAGCATGTACCGGAAATGGCTAACTGACACTTTCGACTTTCGAGTGCAGTACAGCAACGGCGAGCGCCAATTATCCCCATGTACTAATCTGCAAGCATTAATCAAGAGATGGACATGGCACTGTGAGATGCAGTAGCTCTGCTCAAGCTGGCAAATGCAAGGCACGTGGAATTGCTGTCCGATTGAATGAAGCAGATGCCATCTCCCTATCAAACAAAGCTATCCAGTATCCAGCATTTCTTCTTGCCAACCTGCAGGGCTTAAATGAGATGCGTCCAGAAGATAATGGATCGAGTGGTTGATTTTCCAGTGGGGCACAAGCATTTCCTCCTTCATCAATGTTTCTGAATAATTGATCAAATCCAGCATGATAAGCATGTCATCAGAGCCGGAGAGACGACAAATTTAAAGATAACGTGTCAAGTAATTCGTGTAAAGTATGATGAACCTTGATGGTTGCCTCTCGTTTGAAACAAACACATTTGAGGCAGAGAGATATCTCCAAGAAAAAGACCTGATGTTACTAACCACCATAGCCGCCCATGATGTCCTACCTTCAGCACAAGGCGGCCATGGTGCTCTAGTTGAGAGGAGATTGTCAGCATAACTACAGAAAGGCCCAGGTCAATAAATAAGTATTTAAGCTCTAACTGCTTCCTGATTTTGCTCCAGTGATAAACATATATGGACATGTTACCTGCTGTTAAACTATGTGGATGATTATGATTAAAGTGATGATAAATAATTAACATTTGGTTTGTTTTGGAATTTGTGTTTGTCAAAGTTTCGGTTGATCGCAGTCAAAAGTTTTGGTCTGCTTCGAGTGGTTTCAGTCGGTTCCTAGTGGTTTTAGTTGCTCCGAGTGGTTCAGTCTGCTACGAGTGGTTTCGGTCACATGCAAGTGGTTTTCATATGCTCCGAGTGGTTTTGGCCTATTTTGACTAGTTTCGAACCAGTCCAATTGGGTCCGAGTTGCACCAGATGATTTTCAAATAGCAACGGAGTATCGAACAATGTCCGACTAGCATTGGCACATCGGATGGCTTTCGAGTGCTATCGGAACATTGGATGACACTCGATTGGCATCGGAGGATCACACAACTGCCTTCAACCTCGAAGAGTGATGGCCCAGCTGATGTTTTTGACCACTCAGAGTCATTTACGACCACATCCAACTTCGATGACGACGGACTTCAACCACTGCGGCTTTCGACCATGGCAGTACGAGCACCGCAGCACGACTACGGAAGAATGACCATGTCTGTTTCGACTACGCCTGGCTCCGACCACGGTAACTCAACTGCGGCATTCCAACCACGATTGACTTCGATCACGTCCGGCTTTGACCACATTCGACTATGACCACGTCCGGCTTCAACCACGACACAACGACCACTGAAAATAATCATAGCGACAATACTTTTTCATGGTCGTAAACTTTACTGGTCGTACTCGATAGTCATAGACTTTGTGATCGATAGTCATAGACTTTGCAGTCAATGGTCGTAGACTTCACAGACTGCTGTCATACTCATAGACTTCATGGTATGCAGTCATTGTCTTTGGTTTTTTGGTTGGTTGTCGTAGACCACGCGATTGGTAGTCAAAGCCTTTGCGATCGATTACCGTAGGCTTCATGGTCGGTACTCGTAGATTTCTTTGTCGGTACGAGTGCTTCACTTCTTGTGATCTTCGAGTACTCCGAGTTAGACCAGTGGGATGACTGGCTGATGCTCGCTGGTCAGGTGGTGGTGGTACTCGGTAGTCAGAAGGACTCGATACTCGATGATCGGTGATCAGTTGTCGTAGGTGTTGTGATGAGTTGCTAGAGACTTGTGGTATATGATCGGTACTCAGTAGTCGGTACTCGATGTCTCTGGTCGGTAGTGATGCTAGTTATTCCTGAGTGTTTTGAGCAGACAGATGGTATTTTTCGAGTACTTGTGGTTTTCGTATACTGCATGAGCTAACGGTTGTAATAAGTGATATGAGGCATATTTCTGGATAGCGATAGTGTTTGTGGTTGTGGATGAACTGGTTGGTATTGATGGTTGGTTAAGAGTGTGGTTTGCATGTGTGTGCTGATGTCAGTCAAGTTGTGGAGAATTGTGCTAATGGAAAATATTTCTTTGGTCTTTGATGTGCAAGTGGGCGTGAAGACGATTATGGTCGGTGACAAGAAGGATGGACTAGGACGGGGGAGTCTGAGGACCAGGCGATCGTGGATGTCACGCAAGGTGATCGGGCACATGCTGGAGCACATGGAGATCAAAGATGGTAATTCGTGGAGAAGGTACGGGCGGTGCGGTCCAGGAGGCTTCAACACATAGATTGTTGATATATAGTGAAGATATGGAAGGTGCATTCTGGAGACTTCGATGCATTGTGATGGTGCGTGGTGAAGTTACATAAGGTGTTGTTCTAGAGGTTTCATCACGTGATAAGATTGGAGGCTTACGGATAGAGTCTGTGATTGTTCAAGCGATCGAAAATTGTCATCGACTGTTAGGAGACTCCAAAAAGCGGCGGAAATCATTTATTCCCCTCTGATTTAGGCATACGATCCTACACTTGCGTAATTCCACATGATTACTTGCTCTATTTTGTTCATGTACACTTCTATGGTCACAGTTTAAAATAATGTAACCATATGATTCTTTCCTAACTAATGTGGGCATCTGCAGTTGTTGCAATGTGTTATCATAAATGCTTAGGTAAAAAAAACATGAGCTAGATGACGATCTAAATACATCTTCAGTCCACCAGATTCAGGTAGTATACGACATTATGTAGCAAACCAAATTGCTGACACCTGTGTGGGGCCCAAAGCACAGCTTTCTCAAATGTTGTTGAGTTTACAGTGTGTGGAAAAATTTGATCTGTACAGCAGGCATCAGATCCAAAGAAAAGAAAATATGCTTTTTGAAAGAACCTTAACTCTAATTAATTCTAAGTAATATAATTAGCAGTAATCAAGAAATAATAAAAATTATTACAACGCATTTAATTACAAGAATAGATTACAATCAGTGGCCCTAGGCCCCAACAAAAGAAGTAAAAACATTATTACAACCCTTTGTGAATTACAAGAATTATGCAAGTATAAACAACTAAAACTACTTTCATAACCAAAATTGCATTATAATAGAAACTAAAATGGTGTAACATTGCATTCCTTGCCTTGCCCGGTCTCTGTGTACTGCCAACGTCTAGCAGCCAAGCCGGCCTCACCCTAGTCGCACCCCCTCCTTTTTTTCATTTTTGCAATCAAAGAGTGAACAAAAGAACAATCCAAGAGAGAATAAAAAAGAAAGAGGAAAAAGAATCGCCGTCAGTACTCTCCAACTACTAGAGTTGTATAGAGTGGCGTTCATCGAGATTTCCAAATCGTCCCGAGCCAGTTGGCGCCTCTCACCATAAGTGGGATTCATCATCCGGCTTTTAGAAATCTAATGCCCACATTTTTACCAACTTACCTCCGCCATAGAAAATCCCTGAACAGTGCAAACCCATAGTTCAGACCTTTGGTCCATAAAGCCCATAGTATCCCAAGACTCAATTATGGATAGAGTGAGGGTAAAAGGGTCATGAGCAGTGCCAAAGAGAGGGGAGACAACTGAATGCTTCCCATTCTTAAGCCCTCCTCACACCCTACCCACTGCATTCCAAAACCACCGAGAGCACCGCAGCCAACCGAGAGCTCACAGCATTCCACAACTGAGAACACCAAAGCCAACTAAGAGTAATCCCAAAGCACTGAGCTCCCAAAACAAAGCCAAGAAAATCTCAGCATTGCTCTCTCTGCCGAAGGCCAGAAAGCCATTCCTCCCCAAAAAGCCGAAGAGAGGAGAGTCGGAGAAAGGGGGCATAAAGTAGTGGAAGCCGAAAGAGGGCGTGGACCACTGGGACCCAGAAGGCCGACCGTGTGGACCACAAGGCAACACCCCCGATAGTGACAAGGAAGCATAGTCCATGTCTTCATCCATGTCCGTATCCGCGTGAGGACCACACCATAACCACCACCAATGAACCTTCCATTTCCAACCCGACACAAGTAGGCCCACTTTTCCCTCCCACCATCCTTTCCCCCCAACTTTTTCCCTTCTTGGTTCCATCATAGAAAGGCATAAATGCACAACACACTCTACCTCGGCACGGCCGGTTGAGCAAGGCGGTCAAGAGGGAAGGAGAAGCCACCCACCCAACCGGCAGCTACCACAGTGACTGGCGGCACGTCCTAGAGAGCCATGAGCACCCTCGAGCAAGGGAGTTCGCTCTCGAGTGCAAGACCCCCCATGACCGAGTCCTAACATCGTAGCCCCTAGAACCTCGCAAAAACTGGGTGTGGTAAAAAGATGCAAGTATAACAAAAATAGTGGCTAAATCAAGAAAACGCATAAACTTGGAAATAAATAAAGAAAATGCATAAACTTGGAAAGGGGTAGGAAGAAGTATGAACCGGTGAGGAGAGGAAGCTGAGCCGAAAGACCACCTCAACCATAACCATCGGCCATGAACCGAGCCCCACCATGGAGCCACCCCAACCGACGATAGCCTCTATGAGGGTGAAGGAAGCCGAGGGAGTCGCCTAGTCGGAGTAGCCGAGGAGACCGAATAGACCAAGTAGCCGAGGGAACCACAGCGTGGAGGTAGCCGAGGGAGCTAGTAGGTCGAAGTAGCCAAAAGGCGCAGCGAGTGCATGGGCTGGCTGAGCCGGCGAGTAGCCCATAGATTCAGAGAAGAAAGCTCATGGGACCGTTAAATCCAGTGAGCAGCCCGTAGATCCGATGAAGAAAGCCCATGGGACCGCTAAATCTAGTGAGTAGCATGTAGATCTAGCGAAGAAAGCCCACAGGACCGCTAGATCCGGCGAGTAGCCCTTAGATCCAGTTAGGAGAGGCCACGGGACTGCTAGATCCGATGAGGTAGCCCTTAAATCTAGCAAGGAGAACCCCTAGAACCCCAGATCCAATGAGATAGCCCCCAAATCCGGCAAGAAGAGGACTAACTGAGCCATCACTCTCGGCGGAACTACCAGATCCAGCGGGGAGGAGAGGCGACAGTCGTAGCTCCAGTAAGAGAGGACCCCGAGGAGATGCCAGACCATGAGAAGAAGGGAGGAGACGAGCACCAGCGTCCAAGGAGGAGGAGCGAAGGGAGAAGAATGACGGCAGAGAGCCAAAGCGTCAATCGAGTGCGTATATGATCGAGGAGGTAAGGTGTTTTGTGCCATGCTTGGCCAAGCTGGGTGCGTATGAGACCAAGGAGGGGAGGCATTTTGTGCCGGCTAAGCCAGGCCGAGAGCAAGTTGGTCCAAACCAAATGCATGGGCTGGTTCGACCACACGAGCAGTAATAGAGGAGGGAAACCGAGTAGACTTTAAAACTGGGTGGTAGATTAGAAATCCACCAAAACGGGAGAAGGGATTTTCTAGAAATCTATGAATATCCTAAGTAAATATTTTCTTCAGTAGTGTGTCTACCTGTAAATGCAGAAGTCGAGTCAGTTCATGCCGAGGCAGCAGACCAAGTTGCAGCTAACTCCAACACTTACTACTACTCAGGCAAGCTTAAATACGGTTTCTTTTCCGAGTGAGTTTTGTTAGTTCATATGTTCTATCCACATGTAGCGGGGTCTCATTGTAACATCCTGAAATTTTGAATTTAAAAATTTAAAGCTTTTTAGTTATTTTTGCAATGTATTTTATTTGAATTTAGAGTTTATGGGATTTTCTGAAAAATTTGGTGAAGGTTCAAAGGAAACATATTTAATTAGTAGAAAATCAAGATTTACAATACAAATCTGAAAAGATGATCCAGTATAAAAAGAAAGAAACCTGAGTTAAAAATGTAAAATCTCATTTTTAAAATAAAGACATAAATAGCAATAAAATCGAATGAACAGAATACAAACACATATACATACCTATATATATATATATATGTGTGTGTGTGTGTGTGTGTGTGTGTGTACAAATTGTGTAAGAAGGAGTTTAGCAATAGAAAGTAAAAATATGTAAAATTTAATAAGCCAGCAAAATAACAATATATATAAATGTAAGTATATATCTATTTATGTATACATCCAAGTGTATGCATAAATACAAAAAAAAGAGAGAAGAAGTGAGGGAGCCAGGCCGGCCATCACCCCGGCCCAACTCCTGTGCGCGCAGCCGCCCGCGCCCCCTTCTCTCTGGCGCGTGGCCCCGCCTTCCACCCGCGCCTCCTCTCGCTGACGCGCGAGCCCCACGCGCCAGCGCCCTCCCCCTGGCCAACGGGCCGCCTCTCGCGCGCAGCCCTCCTTCTTCTTCTTCCTCCCCTATTCTCCCGGCCGCACCGCTCTCTCCGAATCAGGCCGCCTAACCCGCGCCGCTTCTCTGCCTCCTCCCTGTTCTTCCGGCGCGCCGCTCGCACCACCTCCCGCGCCGCGCTCTCTTCTCCCTCGGCTCCTCTCTTCTCCACGCGCCAGCGACGCCGTTCTCCCCGCGCTTGCTCCCTTTCACGCTTGCCGCAGCGAATCCCCCTCCCTTTCTCTCTCACACCCCGCGGGCAAGTTCAAGGAACCCCGGCATCTCTCTCTCCCACACAATCTCGGCGAAGATTGCCTCCATCCCCCCTGCCAGCGTGAACAGGGCGAGGCAAACGCTGCTTCGCCGCGCGTCGTCTCCTCCCTCCTTTCCGCCGTAGTCCAGCTAGCTCCGCCCTCGGTTGCGCCTGGCTCAGCCCCCGGTTTCGCGTGCCGCCCCCGGTTTCCCCGTCACCTCTGCGCCAGTAGCCTGCCACCGGCCTACTCCCCGCGCCACTCCCCCTACGCCGCTGCACCATGCCGACGGACGCATCGCCCATGCCGGCATTGCTTTCTTCGCTCGCCTATAAATAGCCCCGAGCAGCCTCCTCACTCCTCCCGCGAGTAATCGAACTCCCATTCACCGAGCTCGCAGCACACCCATCTTCCCTAATCCCGGCCGCCGCCACCATTTCTACCGCCGTCCTCTCCTCGGTCGGCGCCAACTCGATTCCTGGCGTGTGGAGCATCACCACGGGACCCTGCATCTTCGTCAACCTCCGCCCCGGCTTCTCCCTCGCCACAGCTCGCCGCCACCGCGAGTCCCCTCTGCGCCGCCCATGGCTCCCGATGCCGGCGCTCCTTGTCGCCTCCCCGCCACCATGGACGACATGGTAAGGTTCCCCATGGCTCACTCTTGCTCATGCTCCCCTTATTTCGCTCTCTCTCCCTTCCGGCCGCCGGCGCCCCATTACCCCTCATCACCGGCCGCCTAACGCCGCCGCCGGCTCGCCCTGGAGCCTCCCCGGCCGAAGTAACTACCTCCCGGAGCCTCCTCGTTGCTTGGGGGTTCCGTTTTGCTAGTCGCCGCCGCCTCCCCGGTCGTTCTTCGCCGGCGCCGCCGCACGGCCGTAGCCACCTCGCCTCCCCTGTTTCCTTCCTCCTCTCCTCTGTGTTGGCCGAAGGGCCCCCTGCCCTGACTCTCTCCCTCTCTGAGTGGTGGGCCCAAACAGGAGAATTCCCCCCAGGCAGTGTATGTTCCTGGTTTCTCCTCCAATTATGGCTAAATATTAATTAAAAAGTTTTTCAATGAAGGAAAATCAAGTCTAGTTAGTCTTATGACAAAGGATAATGGGTGGAGTTAACTAAGAGTTTATAAAATTGGTAAATTGCTAAAGATGTAATCCTAAATAAGTGCCAACTAAGATTTAACTTTCTTGCTTAAGATTAGAAATTTTCGTATATAATTAAAGAGGAACATGATAAATCATAAGTGACAAATAATATTGGGAATGAGAATTGATCACAAAATATAAACCCTAACATTAACATATTGCCAACCCTGAAATCTTGGATAGTAGTTTTAATTTAGTAGCGATAACAAGATGTCATCATGTGTAGCAGGTTCGAATAGTAAAGGGATGTAAAAGTTAACCATCTAAAGTATGACTATCATTTCTATGTCTTTAAAAGGTCATCTTAATATATAGTTACTAACATGTAATGGCACTAGGATGTCGTACATTAAAATGACCTAACCAATATGTGTATTTACTCTAAAGTAAACATTAAGTCAGTAACACAAGTAATTAGGGTTACATAAAATGATATATATCAAACCTTGTTCAGGTTGCTAAGTTTAAACTAAAATTTAAAATACAGCATGATAATAGCTAAAGTATGAGCAACGTAACAGTAGCGCCATCAATTAAATCTTACACTAGCTTTAGTACATATTTATATGGAGCATAATTATCTATATACAGCAAGTCGGGACTCGTATAAATAAACTATAGATTAATAATAAATAAAAGCCTATATCAGAGACTATTCTAAAAACGTAATTAAGATATCCAAGTGTTATAATGCCTTCGACTAAAAGATTTATAGAATAAGTACAGATCTCATCTGTCCATCCAGTTTGCCTTGCCATAACCTGAGTTGCAAGGAATACATACCCTAGAGATAAAATTTGTGCACTAAACTCCTGCACCAGACTATAGGTCTAACCCGGCTCATGGAATTTCCTTGATAAATACAAAAATAATAAAAGAAATTTATTAATAAAAAGGTCAAGCCTCGCTTCTCCCCAATCGGCTATGTATGGCCACCTTCCCTTCCCAAAAGCAGATAATTCCTGTAGGTACATCTTCACTTCTGATCCCTCGTATTTCTAAAATTTTCCCTCACGGTAAAGTATTCCGACAACTCGCCCTTCTGCTCAAATCCAACTACCGCTATGCTTACAACACACTAACCTGTATCATCCTTCTACTCTCAAATCATACTAAATGTATAATTTAAATTAAATCGGGTATTTAAAGTGTTTGGGTTTATTTGAATCTTTTGAGTTATTTGCTTTCATTTTGGATTCAGTCGTTTGTCGCGTAATTAGAAACTGAAGTCCGAAGATTCCACGGATCAAGCGATATCAAGAGCGAAGTGAAGAAAACATCCGAAGTTCAAGAGAAAGCATTGTGTGAGCTCAAGACCACGGTAAACCGTGCCAGGCGAGTCAATACTTTGATCATGTTGAACCTACATTTCTGCAAATTACTTTGTTTTAAATTAACAAATTGCATGCTGTTATTTATATGCAAAGACATGCTAAATTTAATATTCTAGTTATATGCCACTGTTTACCTTGAATAATATTACACCCTCTGTTGAAATATTTGAATGAATGAACCTTGTCGCCCTAGTAAAATTATAACAGTAGTATTTCGAAAATAAGTCCCTAATAATATGCTACGCTTAGTACTGCATTGATATACATGGGGCGCTGAAAATGCCCCAAAACGTCATCAACATGTTTAATCATGAGAACTGGTTTGGGCAGTCATAGTGGGAATGACTGGCATATTTCGATATGATTATTTTATGCTCCCAAAATTCCCAACTTGCTTTAATGTCTGGGCGGATTGGTTCGAGGGTGTGTATGTGTGGTGCAGTGGAAGCACAAAAGTGAGTTAGTGATGGATCAAAAATGGGTTAGTGGCGGACCGCCCAGATACCACTAAGGACCGAATCTTGTCATGACCTCCCTTGTAAAACAGTGCAACCACAAGTCCGTAAATTACGACTTGGCTAAGTGAAATTGTCGAAGTTCCGGACTCATCTCACTGGTAGGGGGTTGAAGGGGTTACGCTATGGCAAGGGGGCCTGAAGGGACACTAGTGGAGGGTGAAGTTTCCCAGCTGTCCTACGTTGCGGAGAGGAAGAAGCCGGCTGCGTAGTGGCTGGGGGAAACATCCCGCGCACAGATGGGACCCACCGCAAGTGGGCAGTCTCCCATAAATGTGAGATGAGAAAAGAGCCTAGATACTTTGAAAAGTCACTGTGATGGTCTGCTCAACCACATGACTAAGGAATCGTGTGGGGCAACGGGTTGATCGTCTCTTGTGGTGAAAGTGTACAAACTCTGCAGAGTCAAAACTATTCGAATAGCCGTGCCCACGGTCAAGGGTGGACATGGGAACTTAACCAGATATAGTTCTATTTCAAAATGCTTTATGATGGGTTGGAAAAGTGGAAGGGCAGTGTAAGGCCCTAGTTTGGAATTGTCCTGGGTGTCGTCCCAGTGGTAAGTTAAGCGGCTATAACGCTGAAGAATTGCTATATGGTGCAGATGCCATGTAAAGGTGGATGGAATCTGAATCACTATTAATATTGCATGTTCTTGAACAATATGCTTTTGTTCAAAATGCTAGATCTTAAGGATTTTTATATAATTGTATTCAAAAGCACTCTTTGCAAAACAAAATAACCCGAGCCTCTCCTTTGTTAAGCCATGCATATTATCTACTTGCATTCTGTGTATTGGTTCGCTGAGCACGGGGTCGGAGTGCTCACGCTCGCTTTTGCGGCAAAATTCAGAATCAGGAGTCAAATTACTACGCCTCAGCATTACGACTGACAAGACGGTGAAGAAGATGGAGACGGCAGGAATTAGGCCGCGAACCTCCAGTTGGCTGCCTGTGGGAATGTCCTGAAGGTCCCACCTGTGTGCTTTGTTCTTCCGCTGCTGCAATTTAATGATTTCGGCCTCATCGGCCCATGTGTAAGTTTGCTATTATATTTACGTTTCCGC
This sequence comes from Dendrocalamus latiflorus, assembly GCA_017311315.1. NCBI lineage: Eukaryota > Viridiplantae > Streptophyta > Magnoliopsida > Poales > Poaceae > Dendrocalamus > Dendrocalamus latiflorus. The sequence continues at coordinate 4,769,362 of CM029660.1, read as the reverse complement.
ATGATATGTACTTTGATAATCAGAACTGCAACTGTGTGCACTATCTACTGATCCAGGGAATAGTGCAGCTAAACACAGCAGATTCCGGATTGCAAAATCTGGGTCTGACACTCATCTTCCCTCTCTTTTCCTATTTAGGGTCCCCTTTACCCTCCTATTACATGCTCTTTTAGTCTAGCTACTCCCCTCAGCCGGACTACTTTTTCTTTCTCATGCCTCTTTTCTTTTCTCCTCTTTTCTTATCTCTTTTCATGTTTTTCATCTTTTTATCCAATTTAGTTTTTCAATTAAGATTTTAATGCAAGTATATAGTAATGATACAGAATGTAGGTTGTACATTTAACATAACTACATTTAAGCTTATTATTCATTAGAGTAGTATTATACTGATCAGATGAATAATAATCCGTTACTTAGGTATGATTACCCTCAGGGTAATGGCATGGGGCGTCGCACTTTTTCACTTTGTACAAGCAATGATATATTAGACAACTCTTTCGAAAGAAGAATTCTCTCTCAATCCAACCAACAAGCAGTAGGTTGGAACTCTCATCCTCAGACAACCAGCAAGTAAGATAAGTTATACAATAAACAGTAATCTACGTTGGACGGTATAAATTTTTGCTCCGCTTTGAAGAACTTATAGAATCACATCTCAACAAGGAGAATGCTTTTGGTTTGGGGAAGGTGGTTCTGCAACCCTTAGTGTCCCTCCAAGCTCCACGGGCACTAGAGGAACAAGAGAGTGAAGAACATCTGTTATCAGTGGTCTGTAACTCGGTTCGGGCTGCACGCAAAGAACAGCCACCGCTGCAACCTGCACAGTTATGGAACATCAACCTAAATAATTGAAAAGTTAAATGTATCTATAAAGTGTTAATAGATGTTCATGATGAGTACTTGGTACAAATGTTTCGGATCCATTGTGTCCCTGATCACTGGGTCAATTATGTTGGGGAGCTCCGATCTGTCAGTTAACTGAGGCATGGCCTGTGCATGATTATCAACATGTCAAATATTACTCAAAAGAGATATTGCAATTTGACTGCTTGAATTTCTCTCTGATGGTGATATGCATATTGCAATAAAATGTAGTATTTCAAGATTTTGTTAATTAACATACAAAATTGTGCAATCTGAACTAAAATATTCAGCAAGTGCAATGTAAACAGTGCGCTATACCCAGGTCACAATTGACTGGCTTTGAGATGGTGACATCTTCTCGACAGGCTTCCTTCCCATCAGGAGCTCTAGAAGCACTACTCCAAATGCGTATACATCGCTCTTCTCAGTCAACTTCCCTGAAAATGATAAGCGCTAAATGGTTACATAATGAAAGTAGAATTTCGTTGTTGACAACGAAGTTTTGTCTACAAACAGAAGTGTAGAAGAAAAGGAGGCCATACCATCTAACAAGTACTCTGGTGCTACATAACCCAAAGTGCCGGAAAGCTTCAGATTCTCTTTGTTCAGATTCCCACCTTTCACTGCAAGCCCAAAATCTGCAATCTGCACAATTGAGAGAGAGAGAGAAAAAAAAAGAAATGAACATTTACAATTTTCACTTCCTTCCAATACTATGACCAGCAGACAATATGAAAAATAAGTTGACCTTAACCCAAAAAAATGAAAGAAGTGTACCTTAGCATTGAAGTCTGAATCTAAAAGTATGTTAGATGATTTCAGATCCCTATGGATCACTGGTTGGCTGCAGTGCTCATGAAGATACTCTAATCCCCTGCCCAGTTTTAATTTACCAATGCATATTATAAACAGCCAATCATCAGCACATCAATTTAAAAATCATCACTCAGTGTGAAGGAAAGTGCCGGGATAAGATCATAAGAACCTCGCCGTGTCAAGGGCAATCTTCATCCGAATGTGCCAGCTCAGAGCTGACCCATGTGAAGGCCCTGAAGACAACCACAAGACACATCAAAAGCTCCCAATCTGGAAGATCTCAAGAAAGAGCTGCAGCCATTAAGTAGCAAGGCCAGTCATAGAAGAAAATACCATGCAGCTGAGTCTCCAATGATCCCTTCTCCATCAGCTCATAAACAATGTAGTGATTCCCACCATGAACACAGAAGCCCAGGAGGGACACTATGTTGGAGTGCCTAATCTTGCCAAGCAAATCCAGCTCATTCTGCCAACAACCACAACCGAGACATTTACATCAAGAGCACAAGAACCCCTAGCACTGGAAACAACGGGCAGTCACAATCACCTCAAACTCTTTCTCACAGTCCAGCCCGCCGCCTTCGAGCCTCTTCACCGCCGCGGTAACTCCCCCATCAAACACCGCCTTGTAGACGCAACCAAACCCGCCGACACCGAGCACATTGCTCTCACTGAACTTTCCTGTTGCCGTCTCCAGCGACGGGTACCCGATCATCGCCACAAGCCCCTTCTTGCTCATCTTCATCGAGTTGAACTTGCTCAAGATTGGCACCAGTGTGATCCCTTTTGCCATGTCTGAACAATGTAAGTAGGTAGATGATATCAATCTGACTTAAGCCAACACATTAACAACTCAAGAACCAATTGAGCATGTCCTGAGGAGTGAGGCAAGACCTGAGCTCCTGGCGCCCTTGCCGTCTGGGATCCGGCGAGATCGCCGCCACAGGATCCAGGCGTAGAACATCGAGAGGATGATCATGACGGTGGCAATGGAGGCGAGCACGGTGGTGATGACCAGCTTGCGGTGGAAATGGTGGTGCCTATCCAGTATGATCACTGCAACACAGCAGGCATCTCAACAACATGTTGGAATTACGTACTTAGGCATTTCAAGAAGTGTATCTACTAACTCGAGAAGATGAATCGTTAAAGCTTCTTTTGGGGTTACATCAAAAATCTTTGGAACGGCCCTGAAGTAAGAAGGATTTGATGACAGAGAACTCTAACGGAAGAACAGGTTTTATGACATTAAACTCGCAGCGAAATCTCCGCAATAACGTTAAAGCCATGCTTCCCCTTCAAATTTGAACAAAACGTAAGATCCCAAAATGCATTTTTTTTTAATCAGAACTCCAATAAAAAGACAGCTTTTTTTTTTGTCCAGCTAGAACACTAAAGCAGCATTCTTCGTTGAAATTTGCGAAACAAAACTAGGCAGATCCCACAAGTGCTCTTTTTTTGCCATTCCAAAAGAAACAATAGCTTCCAAAAAAATTTCGTAGGGGCAAAACTCTGAAAATTTCTAGATGAAAATCTTCTTTCGAACTTGAAACAAAAAAAAAACAGCAAGTGCACACAGCAATTCAGACGAAACCAGAAATGCAGAGCCAGGTCCCTCAGCACCAGCCACCTACCAACGGGAGGAGGAGCCGGAACCGCCGGAGAAAAGGAGGTGGTCCCATTGGCGGCGGCGGGAGTGCTCGTGGCCACAGACGAAGGCCCCGGAGAAGAAGGCGCAACCGTCCCATTGGCCCGTGAGCAAGAAGACAGCAGCAAGAACAAGATGGAAGAACACACAAGCGGCAATGGAAGTGGCGCTGATATCTTCATACTCCCCGCCTCTCCCTCCTCTCCTCTCCTCTTTGGTCGAAGAGGGAGACAAACAAGAAGATTTCGTTTACTTGGTTTGCGCAAGGAATCCTACTCCAAGAACACAAAAGTTTGCGCCTTTTGTGGCAAGATGGCATGAAAAGTAAGAGAATCGGAAGGCGAAAGCAAAAGGAAAAGAAATACTACTACTGTATAAACTGTGGCAATGTGGTTCGTGTCTGCAGTTAGCTTGCCCTTTTATTTGGGTGTGCACAGAGAACAGAGGGCGCGCGCGCGCGAGGGGGAGAGAGAGAGATTGACTGCTCGTGTGGGACCCATATGACAGAAAGAGAAGCCATGTGCAGAGTGCAGTTGCAGTCTTACAAAAATGCAGTGGACCTGGGAAGCCTTCGCCTATTTCCCCCTCTTGCAAAAAATTTTAGGCGGGTTCGGATGAACTCATATAAGGTTTATACCCGTACTGCCTGCCATACCTATCTTTTAAATAGTACGTTTTTTAAGACGAAATTAATAGGAAGATTGTAGTAAAAAAATATACTGAATTCAGTTGTACTGGTCAAAATCGTATACGACAATTTTCCGTTGTAACCGCCACAGTTTGTTCCAAACAAAACTTGTCATTAAAGAGCGTTCATGTCGTGTGATCATTGATAGAGGAAGTTGTAACAATTTGATAAGCATAGACATGGTTGAGAAGCTTGCATTAACCACACAAAAGCACCCTCGTCTATATTACATTCAATGGTTCAACAGTTATGGTAAGCTGAAGGTAACACGCATTGTGAGAGTATATTTTTCTGTTGGTTCTTATAATGATTATATTGATTGCAATGTAGTACCTATGCAAGCATGTTTTTTGTTGTTAGGTAGACCTTGATAATATGATAGAAATACAATGTATCATGGTAGAACTAATAAGTATACTAATAAGTATACCTTGATAATATGAAAGAAAGCATGTGCAATTAATTCGGCCTCTGGAGATAGCACCGATTTCAAATAAGCATAACTTTCACATACAGACTTCGTTTGAGTTTCACGAGTACTTGATTGAAAACTTATCTCATTCTCTTTCCAATAGATCCAGCCTCACCTCCAAATTCCTTCTGAGCGTGCCACAATCACCAAAACAAGTCAGAGCTAATTCTGAATCCGAGTTCAAGTGCTGCGCCACCTCCACTTGGGCCATGGGCCTTGTATCTCCTAGGCTTGCATGCCCAACCCCTTGGCCGCCATCTCCTGGCCTCTCATATATTCAGTCATCACCCCCCCCCCCCTTTGAAATCTCTCGGTTTTGTTAGATTGAAGTTTAGCTTTGCTAGTTTATGCATTGTTCTCTTGTTCGACGAGTACAACAACACCATTGTTCTTTGAAATCCCACTTTTCAATACAATTCTTGATTCATATTCACAATTTTAGATTGTTTATCTATCGTGTTCTTACTTGTTCTTTGATTGCATGCAGGAATAGACCTTCATGATCAGGTCGATCATGCTTCTAGCAAAGTCGATAATGAATTCGGAGTTAGTTCAACGATTGCTGGGCATATTGGTCGTGTGGGATTGGTAGCCGAATCGTGAGGGTCGTCTTCGCAAATTGAATTCTCGTTCTCATCGAAAGATCGGGACACCTATCATCGCATCAGTAGCTGTCTTAGGGGTCAGATCTGCAATTTCAAATGAAAATGGACCATACTTGCAAAAATAATGTGCAAGGGGGCCAAATAGGCAAGGGCACAAAATCTTTCCTTGTTTTGTTGTACATCTCCTCGGCTTCTTCTTCAGCTCATGTAATGCCCTCGTTTGGACCTGTCAGGCTGCACGAAACAAAATTGAGGTGGGAGTATTGGGTTCCTTGAGTTACTTTTAAGATATTGTCGCATATTCAGTGGCAAAAGTTTGTCTTCTAAAAAATCCATGGCAATATCGTAGACCCAGTTATCGACGCACACATTGCTATGGTCACAATCTTGCAAACTGTATCATGCATGACACCATTACTTTAGTGGCTTGCACTATTGTGTAAGGGTTTTGTTTCGCCTTCTCTCGCATAAGTCACCAGAGGAAAAAAAAAGAGTAAATGAAGTGATCTCTCCCCTCAATTGCACTTAAAATAAGTAATAACTTGTACTGGTGATTGGTGAATACCAATGTATATACCGAACTACCAAAGTGACCAAAACAGGCAGGAGATTAAGCGAGCAACAGTAGCCATGAGAGGTATGCCCCGTCCCCCCGCATTGTCTCCGGATCCGTCACCTCTCCCCCAAAAATTAATGAACAAAGCTTTCCTATCCTTTTTCTATGTTTTCTCACACGTGGTAGCAGTCTGGGAGGGGTGGATATTGTTGCAGACCCCATAAAAATTAAAGTAGAATGAATAAGATGCTGACATGTGTGAAAGAACAGGGATGAAAACAGAAAAGAGAACAGAAAAGCTTTGTTCAAAATTAATTCCGCATCAGTTCTGTCTGGCAGTATGGGGCCCGCCTGTTAGTCATCAAGAACCCAGTGTCCTCCGTCTTAAAGAAAAAAAAGAGGAGAAGGAGAGAGCCAAATGTCCTTCTCCTTCACTAGGGACCATCCTTATTCCTACCTGTGCTTTTCTCCTTTCCTGCCCTATTAGAAGTTTAGAACTAACAAACCACGGTAGTTTGCGTATCCAGGACGAGCTCGGCGAATCATTAGTACTACTTCACCGTACTTGGGATGTCCAGCTCGATGGTAATCTCTGGTACTGTTGGGGTGGCCTTCACAGCCAATCTGGGGCCGTCAGATCTCGATCCGACGGTCTTACACAAGAGCCAGAGGATTTCCCTAAGCGCCGTGAACATCCCGTCGCAAGATGTGCTGGATACACGCAATGCAGGCTAGAGCGTGTGCCAGGGCCTCTTCCTTTTTTATGGAACTATTTTTGACTAGCTAGCCAGAATCTGGTGACTTTGGCCGCAGTTTCTGGCTCCAACGAACGTTCAGTACCGGGACAGCGAGAGCCCAGAGGAGTTGTTCAGCAATCAGCAGCAGTAGTACGGGATAAGAAGAATACAGATGATGCTCCGTGTGTGTGTGTTTGACCCGCTCATATTATTCTGTTCAGGAGCTTGTCGGGGCTGGTTAATATAAGAGTTTAAACTCGGATGCGTCCGTCCAGGCATTCATGCATGGATCCAAACGTGACCGTTCAACGAGAAGGATACACGCGTATATGCTAGTTTAAGAATACAATTAAGCACAAGCTCGAAACGAGAAGCGTCGCGGCGCAAGTTGGGCGGCTAGCTAAGCTAGCTGAGGTGGGCGCGACGCGAGGCGACACACGAGCGATGCCGCATGAAAACACAAAATTGGGTTGGGGGCAATTTCCATCTACCGGTCCAGTATCATGCACGAATAATGCGATCGGTGTATCCGGGCCCACCCCTGAACGTTGATCACCGATCCGTGATCGAGTACGCGTTGTTCGCTCACAGGAGCAGCCAAGCCACCTAATTGTGGCCCTGCTCTTTTGAACTGTAACGGATGGTTTTTATCTGTATTTTTTTAAACGATAGCGGACGATGAAGATGCCGATGTGAACTACGCATATGATTTTAGGCTCAGAAAACCATTTGAAAAATCCGCTTCAACAAACTGCGCCATTCGTTTCAATTCAATAAAGCTATTCTTACTCCCTCGGTACTCCCTGGGTGGGCCTAGATCAGCGTGGCATTGCACTCGTGGAACCCTTGACGTGGCTATAGTTTGGTATCCCGAACCAACCACACAGTTGCTGGTTTCGGTTCATTTCATCGCGACTCCCTCGGCAGCATCTTCGTGAGCGGTGCAGCCGTCCAACCGTGCCGCCCCCCGCCCACCCCCGCCGCCTTGTTCACCATATCAACACCGAGCCCCACCACCACTTGGCTACATCTTCGGAGTGGTGTTCCCACCGTGCCTCCCCCGTCTGCCACTGCCCCACCCTACCACCGTCGATAATGAAAAGGATGTGCTCTTGCATTATACAAAGTATGACAAGCAAAAGGGTTTTGGTGTCACCAGAAGAAGCTCAAAAAAATGATGATGATAGGGAACTCAAATATTTCATATTTTGTTGTTCTCATGAAGGTAAGACATGGTCAAAATCAAGAAATAACATGAAGCCAAATTCATCAACTAAAAACTGAGTGGTCAGCAAAAATAAATGCAAGTATTCGACCTGGTGGTAACTTTCAACTGACAACAATTTATTTGGAGTATAATCATGATTTGTGTCCCCAAAAAGCAAGATTCTATAGATGCAACAAGAAAATAGATTTTCATGTGAAAACAACACTTGAATTGAATGATTAGACTGGAATTTGGGTGAATAAGAATTTCAATTCCTTTATTGTGGCAGCAGGCGGGCATGAAAATTTATCATTTGATGAAAAAGATTGTCAGAATTACTTGGATAAAACAAGAAGATTACAACTTCAAGGTGGCAATGCTGAGGCAGTTCATGACTACTTTATTAGAATGCAGTCTATTAATTCAAACTTTTTCAGTATAATGGATCTTGACGAGGAGTCACGCTTATGAAATGTTTTTGGGCTGACACAAAATGTAGAGCAGCATATGAATCTTTCGGTGATGTTGTTACATTCGATACTACATACTTGACAAATAAGTATGATATGCCTTTTTCGTGTTTTGTTGGAGTAAATCATCATGGTCAATCGATTCTACTAGGTTATGGTTTGTTATCTAATGAGAACACTGAAATCTTCATCTGGTTATTTCAAACCTAGTTAACTTGTATATCAAACCACCAACCAAAAGCAAGCATAACCGATCAATGTAGAGCAATTCAAAATGCGGTTGAAATAGTATTTCCAGAATCTCGGTACCACTAGTGCGTTGGCATATCATGAAAAAGTTCCTGAAAAATTAGAGTAGCTCTAGCGGTATTTGTTTTCTTTTTAATTCACCTTCTAATTCTACACACGTTTTCAGTCCTCAATGGTCTTTGTTTCATTTTAGGCTCATTTCAATGGAGAAGAAAGCATGTAAAACAACTCAATTCTTCATGACCTGACATCGCCAAATCAACAATGTCCATTAGTCAATTGGCTCCATCGCAAGCGCCCTTTAAGCTATGTTGGCTAAATATTTGTGGTTACCTTTGCAAACTATCTTATCTACTTATCTTATATATGTGCAAATGGTACTGTTGTAGCCTGGCTACAACAGTGGGTATAAGGTACTCTTCTCCATAGGAGACATAGCCAAGAGAACTAGGGATAGAGAGAACTGGTAATAAAATGAATGGATCCCTCCCTCATGCCCCTCTTGGTTTTATATATATGAGTGGGGTAGGATGGAAATTTCTCATCCTACCACTTAATAATTACAAAAGGTAGGTGTACATTAGTACATTTCTCTATACTATTGGTCTTATTACATATTGGGTCATTTGCAAACCCAGACATGGGGGGTTGAGCCACCCCTACAACAGGGGAGGGCTGGGATAGTTGGCCACGTCAGCTCACCCATCGGGACCTCCGCGCTTGCTGTCGAGGGAATCATGTTGTACGGGTGGCCTAACCCTCCGTGACTGGGTCTTGCAACTGGACCAATATATAATAGGCCCAATAGTATAGAAAAATATACCAACATACCCCTTCCTTTTGTAACTATTAAGTGGTGGATGAGAAATTCTCATCTTACCCCACTTATGTATATAAACCCCCAAGAGGGTATGAAGGGGTTCCACTCATTTTATCACCAGCTCTTTCTCTCCCAAGTTCTCTTGGCTATATCTCCTATGGAGAAGAGCACTTTGTACCCACTATTGTAACCACACTACAACAGGTACTTCTGTAGGCACATGACGATTTTACTACCTACTTAGGCACATGACGATTTTACTATCTACTTTGATGAGGCAGATATAATTTCCATTTTTAGTGAAGAGGTATAATTAATATAGCCTTCCCCCTCACATTTACAAGTTCAGATAGAAACCACATACATACATTTCTGTTCTTTCAAGCGTAGGTGCAAAGCTAATATGTTGTCGGTAGAAGCTCCTAAGAAATGGCTAGTTTCTGTACTCATGCAGCGTGATATGTGAATAGTATCAATTCATGTAATGAACCAAGTCAGTTCTTATACACTCTGTTCACTTTTAGCTGAAACTATCCCTTGTGTACTTTTGTTTTGAAGTACTATGTTTGGAAGGAATTTCCTTGTGAAATTATTCAATCAGTACTCTATTTTCTGATAAACTACAGTGTCAGGCAGTGGGCATTTTGCTGAAAATAGCATATCAAGCATGAGTATATACAAACAGCATTATATTGGCATTTTTCTGAGAACAGCGTATCAGACAAGAGTACATATAGGCGCAGTATATTGCAGGCATCCTGATACTAATTCACAAAGAAGCTTCCATTGCCTACACAAAATTTTCACTGAAAAATGTTACAAAACACCCATGCTTCTAGTAATAAAAAATGCAAGATGGTGTTAGTAACCTGAAACTGTTGCTAGTTCAATTGACAAGCTTGCCAACACTTCATACAACACTGGAACACATTCTCAAAACGTCGTCACAGATCAGCTTGGATCGTTCTCAAATGGTTCATTACAATACAACAAATAAGATTTTACGTATAGACGCAACACAACCAATACAAGATTTCTCAGGAACATTCATTGAGCCACACGATTTTACAAGAACCAAATTTCTTCAATTCAACCTTTTATGAATCTGAAATTCAGGACTTGCAAGAGGGGGGCCGCCATCATGGAGGTTATCTCTAGGATGGAGCGGCTGGGCGTCACCACTAAGCTGAAAGATGATCGGCCTCACTGGTGGCGTCGCCTCGAACTCTAGCAGGATAATATGGAAATCTCAAGCAAAACTGCAGGCCCGTCTCACCACCACTTCAACAATGCCTTCAAAATCTACACGTGCAAGCACGCAGGACAAACAAATTTTGCCAAACATTGCCGCAATAATTCGAAGATTACAACCAGAGCCGGCCCTGGGGTGGGCAGGGTGTGCCACCGTCCTAGGCCCAAAATTTACATAGGCCCCACCTCATATAGTACATTAGTACCAGTACTAGTATAGTAGTATACTTAGACTTAGTAACGTATGTTATGTGGGCTCCTAATCCTCCTATAGTATGGCCCAATGCCCCAATCAGGTGCAGGCGTGCAGCAAGCCAACAACGCAGAGAAGGCTTGGCTTTTAGCCTTTCACGCAATCACGCAGATCACGCTGGTGCCGCTCGGAAGTTCCGCTCGGAAGTTGGAAAGTCGGAACTCGGATCGGAAGAGGAAGCGCTGGCCAGCCGCCGGACGCAACTCGCAAGGCATCACGAGGTTTCAAGACTCAAGGAGATCGATTATTCTCAGGGCCCTGATTATAATCTATTCGATTCCATCAATCATCCGGGACATCCGTCGATTCCGTCCGCGGCCTCGTCGTGCAGGCAGGCGGCAAGCCCCGGTAAATCCTAGGTAAGCACTGCTTCTTCAGTTCTTCTTTGGTTTCAAATTTTCAATCCTAGGTAAGCACTGTTGCTGTACGCATATTAATGATTAATTTATTTGTACCTTACATACGCTTTCACTTTTCAACTATTCCGTGTTTATTTAAATTTCAGGATTGTGGGATATAATGTCGTCTAGAAAGTACGAATCCGGTAATGACAAAAGAAAAAAGAAAAGACGTGTGGATGCGTTGATAGAATCACAGAGAGGAGCTATTGATAAATTTTTCAAGAGTAATACGGCTGCTTTGACGAATCCTGATGAGTTGGCGATAGTTGCTGTGGATGAAGCAACTAATGAGAATGAGGAAGAAAATGTCGACATCGACATCGATGATAACAATGTAAGTGACCCTGAGAACACCGTTCATGCATCGGGTGCACAAGAACAGTCTGCTAGTATTGATGAGCAACCAGTTTACACTTCAGATATTTATGATCCAAGAAATTGGGATAATCTTGATAATAAAGCACGAGACATATTAGTCGAGAAAGGGCCTATAAGAGAAGAAAACATCGAATTCCCTCTAGATGCTGCCTCAAGACATTTTTCATATGCCCAATATTCTAGAAAACTAAGCAATGGAGAATTACATGATAGAAAACGGTTAGTTTATTCGAAGCATGTTGACAAAGTATTTTGTTTCTGCTGTAAGATCTTCAAGTCTAGCACTAGCAAGAGTCCGAGTACCTTAGCAAATGATGGGTTTAGAAATTGGAGGCATATTAGTGAGAAGCTTAAAGATCACGAAAATAGTGTCGAGCATATTAGTAATATGAACAGTTGGAATGAATTGAGAGCTAGACTGCAGAAAAAGCAAACAATTGACAAAGAATTGCAGCAGCAAATCACAAAGGATAAAGAACGTTTGAGGCAAGTTTTATTAAGAATAGTTGCAATTGTGAAATTTCTTGGCAAACGCAACTTGGCTTTTAGAGGAAGCAGTGAGCAGCTTTACAATGATAATAATGGCAATTTCTTAGCTTGTGCTGAGATGATAGCAGAATTTGACTTTGTAATGCAAGACCACCTCAGACGTATTCAGAACAAAGAAATTCATTATCATTATCTTAGTCATAAAATTCAGAATGAGTTGATATCTCTTTTGGCTGCTGATATCACAAGCTCTATCATAAAGGTTGTTAAAGAGGCCAAGTATTTTTCCATTATCCTAGATTGTACCCCCGATGTGAGTCATCAAGAACAAATGACTTTGTTAGTTCGATGTGTTAATTTGTCTGATGGCCAAATAAAAGTTGAGGAATATTTTTTGGGTTTCTTGAAGGTGGATGACACATCTGGTTTGGGGCTTTTTAATGTATTGGTTGAGTCTATGGAGTCCTTCGACCTTAATATTAGTGATATAAGGGGTCAAGGCTATGACAATGGTTCTAACATGAAAGGAAAACACCAAGTGGTACAAAAAAGGTTAATTGATATCAATCCAAGAGCATTGTATATGCCATGTGCTTGTCATAGTCTCAATCTTACTCTCTGTGATATGGCAAAATCATGTGGGAAAGCTGTTTCATTTTTTGGAATTGTTCAACGCATATATGTATTATTTGCTGGTTCTACAAAAAGGTGGAATGTCTTGCTTAAACATGTTCCTAGTTTAACTGTGAAATCATTGTCCAATACTCGTTGGGAGAGTTGAATCAAAAGTGTTACAGCAATAAGATATCAAGCTACTGAGTTAAGGTCAGCTTTGTCTGAGTTACATCATGCTTCTGACATTGAACCTAAGGATAAAAGTGATGCAAAAAATTTATTTGATGCCCTTGGCAGCTTTGAGTTTATACTTGGTATGGTTATCTGGAATGATATTTTATTTGCTGTGAATAAAGTGAGCAAGAAGTTGCAGTCGCTAGCCATGTGCATTGACTCTACTTTGCAGCAAATACAAGGTATGATGCAATACTTTGAGACATACAGAAATGAGGGGTTTTCTTCTAGTCTGATTATCGCCAAAGGCATTGCATCTGACATGGGTGTAGAGGCATCGTTTCCGGTAAAACGTCGTGCTACGAGGAAGAAACAATTTGATGAAAGTAATTGCCAAGAAGACATTCTAGAAGCTGAGAAGGCTTTTGAAGTTAAATATTTTTTTGTTCTGGTTGATATGGCAATCACTTCTTTGAAGAACAGATTTGAAGAACTCATGGTGTTTAAAGACATATTTGGTTTCTTAATGAGCTCAAGCACCCTGAAGTCATTAGATGATATTGAACTTGAAGAGTGCTGCACTAAATTTGCAGAAACTTTCTCTGTTAATGGATCATCTGATGTTGAGGTACATGATCTTATTTCTGAATTGAAGATTATGAAATTCACATTGCCAGATGGTGCATTGTCTGCTATGGAGATTTTCGAGCATGTCAGAGAGGTGGATTGTTATCCAAATGTTTCCATTGCTTACCGGATCTTATTTACTGTGCCTGTGACTGTCGCATCAGCTGAAAGAAGCTTTTCAAAGTTGAAATTATTGAAGAACTATTTGAGGTCAACAATGTCTCAAGAAAGGTTAAATGGTTTGGCGACTTTATGCATCGAGAAGAAGTTATTGGATGAGATCGATATCAATAGTATAATCAATGACTTTGCATCTCGAAATGTTAGAAGAAATTGTTTAAAATAATGTCAAGCGCCAAGTAAGTAATTTATTATTACATTTGTCCACTTTATGAACTTCGAGATATTCTATATAAGTTATTTTAGTGCATTGAATATTATCTTCTTAATTGATGTGTATTTATAAGACTATATATACGTATATAGAAATATATATAGATATTTTGAGAGAGTGGATTAGGCCTCCGTATTAGTACTCGACCTAGGCCCAAAAAAACTCAGGAACGGCCCTGATTACAACCATAGTTCAAGGCCGTAGCTCTGTAATCATATTCTCACGAATTCCACCCCAGTGCCCCAAATTTGGCCAAGAGAAGTAGTATGCATTACTACCCTAGAAGATCGAGATGGGGAGAGAGCCAGGGAAGGCCAGGCTTACGTCGGGGTCGACGTCGAAGTTGGGAATATGCTCCTCGGCGGTCATCGCCGTGACCTTCATCTCGCCGCCGCCAGCCAGCATCAAACTCTTCTGCCTCGGTTTTGGAGACTAGAGAGCGGGAAGTGAGGGAGCAGGCCCGTCGATGGGCACGTGCGAGGTGGGCGACCGAACAGGGCCCCCAAATTCATGGGCCCCCACCTCGCATGCCTAAGCCCAGTAATCAGGGATAATTAGATGTCTAAAACCTAAGCACGGCACTCGGCGGCAAGCACGAGCAGGCTGCAGGCGTCCGCTTGACTCCCATTCTCGCGACCTATCGTCTCCGTCTCTTCGACTCTTCATCTCGCCTCTTGCATGCATCGTCGCTGATCGCCGGACGGCCGTACCAAATAGGCAAATAGCAGCAGGCCAATAGCCAGCAGGTGCCAGGTGATTCCGAATTTGATTAATTGAGTTGAATTTTAATCTTCTGAAACCATGTGTTGGCAAATTGCGATGCAGCCTGTAGGATGTACCTATATAAATCTTTTTTATGTATTTATAAACAGGGCCGATCCTCATCATGTCAAGTAGATATAGAAAATATGATTCTGGTGCTGAGAAGCGTAAGAAGAGGCAAAGATTAGATGCAGTAGCTCAATCTCAGAAGGGTGCTCTTGAAAGATTTCTTGTGAGAGACAGTCCAAATGCTAACGTTGATGATGGTCAAGGTGATGATACAGTACAGGTTGGGGCTCAGGCTCCTACTACAGAAATTGAAGAAGAGGCTCCAGCTGCAGAAATTGAAGAAGGTCATGGTGACGATACAGTAGAGGTTGGAGCCCAAGATCCTACTATAGAAATTGAAGAACAGGATCAGGCTCAGGCTCCTACTGCAGAAATTGAAGAAGAGGCTCAGGCTCCTATTGCCAATGACATGAATAATTCTTTTCAGCCTGATATATTTGATCCAAGAACTTGGAATGCGCTTGATTCTAGAATGGTTGATATTTTGGTGCAAAAGGGCCCTAAAAGAGACTTGTCTATTGAGCATGGTCCTAGGGACAAATTCTCTAGAAGGTTTTCTGCATTATCATATACTAGAGTTCTTGCAAATGGAGAAAAGTGTGATAGAGAATGGCTTGTGTACAGCAAAGAACTTGATAAGGTATTCTGTTTTTGCTGCAAATTGTTGAGAAAGGGACTTGTGAGAGGTCAGTTAGCAAATGATGGTTTCAGTGATTGGGCTCATCTTGGAACTTGACTTAAAGAGCACGAAACTAGTAGAGAACATGTCACAAATATGGCTACATGGTATGACTTGCATCTTAGATTGCAGAATAATCAAACAATTGATAATGTTGCTCAGCGAGAACTTGAGAAGGAGAAGGAACATTGGAGAAGAGTTTTATTCAGGATTCTTTTGATTGTAAAATTTCTTGGAGAACATAATATAGCATTTCGTGGCACTAATAGCAAGCTGTACCAAGGGAACAATGGCAATTTTTTAGGCTTGGTTGAAATGTTGGCTGAATTTGACCCAGTCATTAAAGAGCATGTCGATCGTATCACTAATGACAGAATTCGTGATCATTATCTTGGTCCTTCCATCCAGAATGAATTAATAAATTGTCTAGCTACTGCAATAAAGTCTGCAATCATTGAAAAGGTAAAAGAAGCAAAATATTTCTCAGTTATACTTGACTGTACTCCTGATGCAAGCCACCAAGAAAGATGTCTTTGATAATAAGGTATGTGGATGCAACATCCGATTCGGTTTGCATTGAAGAATCCTTCTTAGGTTTTTTAAATGTGAATGATACATCTGGGCAAGGATTGTTTGATGTTCTACAAGAGGAGTTGAAAAATCTTGATCTCGACATAGACAATGTGAGAGGACAGGGATATGATAACGGGTCCAATATGAAAGGAAAACATCAAGGGGTGCAAAAAAAACTTTTGGATATAAATCCAAGAGCTTTTTATTCAGCTTGTGGTTGTCATAGTCTGAATTTGGTACTGTGTGATATGGCAAGTTCTTGCCGTAAGGCAACAGAGTTTTTTGGAGTTATTCAGCGCATCTATACAATATTTGCTAACTCTACCAAAAGGTGGCAAATTTTGAAAGATAACATCAAAGGGTTGACTCCCAAGTCATTGTCATCTACTCGTTGGGAGAGTCGTGTTGATAGTGTTAAGGCTATAAGGTTTCAAATCCCAGAAATAAGAGAGGCTTTACGTTCTACTATGACACAAGAAAGACTCAATGGATTGGCACTAATAGCACTTGAAAATGATGTCTTTGAGAAGATTAATTATGAAGATTGTCGGGACCCCGGATTTCCGAACCCGGACCCTCTGTGTATTACAGCACTAGTCCCAGATCAAAGCTAGTGCACACAGTCAAACAGAAATGATTACATAACCAACAACGCTTTATTACAATAATTGAGAGTACAGACCGAAAGGTCTTATTATTACAACTGAGGTTTCAAGACCTCACACACACACAAAACACAGCGGAAGCAGAAGATAAATCCGGCGAAGACCCATCAATACGCCACAGGCAATTGACTGGGGAAGCGCGACCTAGTACTCCGGGAATCCTTCATCAAATCCACACGCGAAGTAGTCGTAGTCTCCTTCTTGAGCTTCGTATTCTTCTGAGATTTATTTTTGAGAGCAACGCGTGAGTACATAAAGTACTCCGCAAGTCTTGGGAAAAATGCATAGATGCAAGGCATAACAAAGGAAGGCCATATGGTTCTTTTGCACAAAGCAATATTTTAAAATTCAATTACTACTAATTATTTTCGAAGGCATCAAGTTAATAAAGTAAATGTTTTAGCAGAAACTATCATTAATTCTCTAGTGAAGGTTCCATCTACCAACACTAGCCAACCAATTACAATTGGTCAAGTTTTAAACTGCGGGTTCCATCCACCCTCTCTGGCTCCATCCGCCAGGATTCCCTTCCGAGAGTTCCCTCCACCCTCGGAATACAAAACTTTGATTTTTAAAACCAAAACCAAAAATCTACCATGTGAATGCATTCCTTGCCCGCCCTTGACCGTGGGCACGGCTATTCGAATAGTTTTACACTCTGCAGAGGTTGTACAACTTTACCCACAAGAGATAAATTATCCTAAAAGTCAACACGCTTCCTTTGGCATGAGACCCAGATAAAATATCACAAAGCTTTTACCTTACTCTAATCTAGCTAGATACCACCCGCTGAGGTTTCACCGCAGGTAGGCTAACTGCCCGAACCGAAGCCCCCTCTTGCGCCATATGAGTACAGTAAATCCCTGTCCCTCACTGTGGATAACCAGTCCATCCCTGGCACCCACTTTCCACTGGTGGCACCTAAACTAGACTATTGTAAGTTAGTCAGCTAGGTCGTACCCATATAGACTTGTGGTTGTACGGTTAATGCTCAGTCTGGACAAACACAAGCGTCGGTCCTTAATTGACTAGGGTGGAACATACACATTACAAGATCTCGTGCTTCCTGCACCAATCCAAACTAACCATCCACCCTAATCTAAACCAATTTTCACATTTTAGTTTATTTTAAAAGAACAGTGGCAACTCCAATTACCACTAATTTTCATAAACACAGGGGTATTACAATAAATCATAATTTCCCATTTTCAAGATTTCAAAGATATTAAATAGCGAGACTAAGCATTATACTACCATTCCACTATTCACAAAGATTCAGTAATAATCTCATTATTGAGACAAATGAAACTCTAGGGTGACAAAGGTACATGGCATTCAATTTCAATGGAGGATATAACAAGGTTGGTTTAACTAACCCTTAAGATTTGAACTAATATTTTATATAAATAGCAATGCACATAATTTAAAATAATTAAAACATTTTGAAATCATAGGTTCAAGATGATCAAAGGAGACTTGCCTTGCTTTGAAGTTTTGCTGAGGTTTGCCGAAATTATACTCTTCGGATTAGTCGTAGTCTACACGTGAGAAGCCAGAACAAACTAAACTCAAATAAAATCCAAATAAAATCCACAAATTATAAAATTTATATTGATGGATAGATTATGATTTTAGATGAATTTAGGAGAAAGAATCAACGGATTCGGAGTTCGTATGAGGGAGAGAGAATATCTGAAAATTTTGGACATCACATGAAATGATAACAAAATACGAGGATTACTTTTTGAATAGTACAGTGTCGGTTGGCTACAAGGTGGCTGGCGAATGGGCAAAATGGAATGTTGGCAATGAGGCGAAGGTGGTGACATGGGTACGGTGACGAGGAACGGCGGCAATCACCCGCAGTGAGTGAAAAACTGCACCGACGGCACAGTAGCGACAACTGCAGGTTGGAGAGAGATAGTACCGAGTATGGAATGTGGAGATGTAAGGTGAGCGTGGGATAGTACATGGCATGGTGAAGTTAGGAAAATTATTGGCTAAGCTGAAAATTAATCGGAGACGATACAATCGACGTTTGAATGACGACAGTGGAGAAACAGGAAAAATTTGATATCTTGGTGCTCGGTAGAGCGAATCCAAAACCATTTGAAAGGTAGCTACCTGGGATGGTTTGGCACGATATGACGCGAACGGATTCGGGAAAACATCACTGGATATATGGGGACACGAGATGCCATTGGTGGCCATGGCGAGGTGTCGGAGGTGAAAATTTGTGGAGACTTTTTGGGGAAACGGAAGGAAGCATGGCATAGAACGCAGTGAGGCAAGCCTAATAAAAATTACGGCATGAGCTAAGGCTTACCGGAGGCGACGAATCGATGTCAGGAGTCACAAACGGCCATTTTCGCGGAAAGCTCAATTCCTGACAATTGGCTCCACGAAAAATTAAACAAAATGGTAGAAAAATTCCTTAGAGGCTAGGACACAATATGACGCGAACAAAAATCAAAGCGCTTACCAAAAAGGGGTGTACGCGCAAGGTACAGTTTTAGTGTCTGGGCCTGACAAGGTCGACGAGGACTCGGGGAATATTTAGGTGATGGCGATGGAAGCACGACGTAGAACGCGTCGAGGCAAACTCAACGGTGCAAACGGCTCGGCCAAAGGACATCGGATGGTGGCGGAACACGGTGGAGAAGACATTGTGCGACCGTCGGGTTGACATCGGCGTTCCGGGCAAACGGAGAGGAGTTAGCATGTGGGGTTTGCGGCGAAACGAAGAGTAGAGCGTGGGGAACGTGATGCTCACCTTGGTTTTGGTCGGGCATGCACGGACGGCCGGTGGCGACGCGAGGAACGACGACGCGCTATGGCCCACGGTAGCGACGGTGCTCCGGCGAAGTTCCGGTGAAGGCGAGGTGAGCACCGCGTAGAACGCGGCGAGGCGAAGCTGGGGATGTGCTCAAACGCGGCGGGGCTCCACCGGACGAGGCGCAAAAGGCCGAAGAACGGCGCTTGAACAACGAAACAAGAACTCCGATTGCGGCCAATAGAGAGGGAGTGGGGACTTGAGATATTCGGGGTTGAGTGAGGATGAGGAGAGGCTCACGGGGCTCCCTTTTATAGGGGTTGAGGAGGCTCGAGGAGGGAGATCAAGCATCCATGTCTTTGAATGACATGGGTTAAATCCCGCGAAACGGCTCATTAATTTGAGAGGAAACGGTGGGGGAATGAAAGATCTTAATGAGAGGAATTGATTGCAATTTATTTCGCTAAAAACCGTTGAGAAAATCAAAAGTTATGGAAATTTTAAGAACTCAGCCATGGCGCTCGCGTTCGCGCTCGGGAACAGGCATCGTCCGTGAAGAAGAATACTGTAGCAGGAGAGAGAAAATAATAATAAAATAATAATTGTTTTTCCGAAAAAAAAATAAATTCCAAACAAAATTTAGAAAAATTTCACAGATATCCTTGGAACCCGAAAATACCAAATAAAATAATTTCGGATTTAATTGAAGTATATTTTGACCATTAAAAATATTTTTACTTTCTAAGCTTTAATTTAATTCAAATAAATTTGAAAATTCCAAAAATTTGAGAAAAGGATAGAAATGGATAGATAGGAATTTTTGATGAGTTTAGAAATTTGAATGGGCTCATTCGGAGTTAAAATGAAGAAATACGATATTTTGGAAATTTAAAAGGAGAGAAAAATAATAAACTGATTTTTTTTTTTGGAATTATTTTTGAACTGAAATGACATCATTAAGGGAAATGATTTTCAGAGGAATTATTTTTCTATGGAAAAAGGAATTTATGATGTTAGGGTGACGTCAACAGAGATTTTGATTTTCTGGCCGAATTATTTTTCAACAGGAAAAATGGTTTTATTTACTGACAGGTGGGACCGGCTTTTGTGGACTGGGTCCGTTGACCGGGGAGAAGGCTGAGATTAAATCGGGCGAGGATGGATTGAATCAGGGAGGATCACGTGATGGCCGAGTAGAGAGGTTGAGGATTAAATTTGATTTAGATTTTGAAATAAAATTTAGATAAATCCAAATAAAGTTCAAATACTTTAAATTAATTAATTTGAAATTAAATTTTTCAGAGAACGAAATTTTGGGATGTTACAAACCTACCCCCCTTAGAAAGAATCTCGTCCCCGAGATTCGGACGGACTAGGAAAAAGAAAGGAGAGGAAAACTCGGCTCTTAGGTCCTCTTCACCTCCCAAGTTGCTTGACTTCAAATGGTTGCTCTACCGTACTTTGCAGAACTTTATGGGCATGCTTCTTGCGAGGCATTCAGCTTCCTTCATGATTCTATCTTGTCGTTCGATGCTCTGAAGTATTCCTTTAACTGAGAAATACGGAAGAGAATAACAAATCGGATTGGTACGTCTTTAGTCGCCTGCAAGCTCCGAGTTAACTTCAATTGCCCTTATCATATCGATTAATTCAGAATTCCACCAAAAAGGGCTTAACTTCCGCACGTGTTCATCCGAGAAAGACATAATTATTTTAACTCTTCAAAAATTCTTGATTCCAAAATCATATACCACAAATGCACCTTATTGATTCACATTTATTTCAACAAATAATCCCATAAACTTTTATTCTCTGCTCTAATTTGAATCGACGACCAACCATAAAATTTTTCTAACAAGAATCCAATAACATTGTAATTTGTGATTTCCACCAATTGCTTTATGATTATTATCTAATTCAACAGATCCATAACTCTGATCAAATAATATAAGATTAATCCAACCTTTTAGTAATCATCAATCAAGTTTAATGTCATCTAAGCCATAATTTAATATTTATTAATCCACCAGCATCAATCTCTTGATATTCATCATTTTGGTTCCACCAAATTTGAATGAACTCAATTAATCCTTATCGGGCAATCTCTCAATTACTTCTTATCGGACAATCTTTCAATTAATTATTATCAGACAATCTCTTAATTAATTCTTATTGGATAATCTATCTCCCATAATTAATTTAAATCCTCCAAGTTATCCATTTGAACAGCCTTAAACGACCTAGTTAATCCCATTAGTTAAAATCCAATTATCTAACAATGATCTATTAAATCCACCAATTCAAATTGACATATCAAAGTCTACTTTGCAATGATAAAATTAATCCACCAAGATATCTAAGTGTATTATCTTTTACAATTCCACTAGTATCCACTTATTAATAGGTCCACCAAACTCTAATAATCAATTAACTCCACAAACTTCATCTACTCTTCATGATTCAACCAAATCACCAAAAATTGATATCATGAATTGTTTATGATAATTCAACTTCTTAATCTTTTAATCGCTCCCTTTACTTGATCAATCTCTTAATACCAATTCTCCAATAATCACAAATAATCCCTTCACAACAAAAATCTTGTTTTGCATCCAATTGCTCCTTTCAATCCTAGATAATAAATCCAAGGTATCAAATTTAGACACTTCCCATGATCTAATTAGTTCCACCAAGTTTACTACTGTACACATTCTCCATGATCTATTTAATCCACAAGTATTACTTTCTTCACATTTATTCATAATCAATTGGTATCTACAAATATGCCTTTTATCTCAATCCTCTCAAATATTATTCAATCTTGTCAATTATAAATCCAAAATATATCACCCTAGCAACAATTCTCCAAATTACCTAACTTGACATGCACTGATTATGACAGCTTTCCTGACAAGAGTACTTCCCATAAATTTGTTGTCTTCCATATACTCTAGGTCTACAAGAATTCTCCAAACTTGGACTGCGGTGAAAGAATTGGAGCTTGTACTATTGCGGTAACTTGGGTTAGCAAAAGATAAGAGGAAAGTAGCACAGATAAGAGATCAGGGGAACAACTAAACAACATCCCACACAAGAGAGAACAACTAGGAGAAGCTTAGCTTGAAATAAAAATAGTTTTTTTTGGATGGCTGTACTACAAGTATACAAAGACTTGGTACAGTCCACCTAACACATAAGCAAGTAATATATAAGCGTTCTAAAATCGTAAGACTTTACTTGGGTATTTCAACTAAAGAGCTAGTCCTTACTCCTTCATGATGATGAGCTTCTCCAAGTGCTTCTTAGACGCAGCCTTACTGAGCCATCTATAGAAATTACAAAGGAAAGGGGGTACAATTACCATTCCAAAAAGTCAATAACCAGATAGATAAGGAAGAATACCATGACGAAGGTAAGGATAGAAAGACAAGAAAAGACAAGAATAGCACAAACTTAAATTTTTATTTTATAAAATAAATTTTGAAGCTCTTCTTTTAACGACCATTCTAACTAGGTCACGTCCTACAGTCAAATTGGCTCTGATACCACCTCTGTCGGGACCCCGGATTTCCGAACCCGGACCCTCTGTGTATTACAGCACTAGTCCCAGATCAAAGCTAGTGCACACAGTCAAACAGAAATGATTACATAACCAACAACGCTTTATTACAATAATTGAGAGTACAGACCGAAAGGTCTTATTATTACAACTGAGGTTTCAAGACCTCACACACACACAAAACACAGCGGAAGCAGAAGATAAATCCGGCGAAGACCCATCAATACGCCACAGGCAATTGACTGGGGAAGCGCGACCTAGTACTCCGGGAATCCTTCATCAAATCCACACGCGAAGTAGTCGTAGTCTCCTTCTTGAGCTTCGTATTCTTCTGAGATTTATTTTTGAGAGCAACGCGTGAGTACATAAAGTACTCCGCAAGTCTTGGGAAAAATGCATAGATGCAAGGCATAACAAAGGAAGGCCATATGGTTCTTTTGCACAAAGCAATATTTTAAAATTCAATTACTACTAATTATTTTCGAAGGCATCAAGTTAATAAAGTAAATGTTTTAGCAGAAACTATCATTAATTCTCTAGTGAAGGTTCCATCTACCAACACTAGCCAACCAATTACAATTGGTCAAGTTTTAAACTGCGGGTTCCATCCACCCTCTCTGGCTCCATCCGCCAGGATTCCCTTCCGAGAGTTCCCTCCACCCTCGGAATACAAAACTTTGATTTTTAAAACCAAAACCAAAAATCTACCATGTGAATGCATTCCTTGCCCGCCCTTGACCGTGGGCACGGCTATTCGAATAGTTTTACACTCTGCAGAGGTTGTACAACTTTACCCACAAGAGATAAATTATCCTAAAAGTCAACACGCTTCCTTTGGCATGAGACCCAGATAAAATATCACAAAGCTTTTACCTTACTCTAATCTAGCTAGATACCACCCGCTGAGGTTTCACCGCAGGTAGGCTAACTGCCCGAACCGAAGCCCCCTCTTGCGCCATATGAGTACAGTAAATCCCTGTCCCTCACTGTGGATAACCAGTCCATCCCTGGCACCCACTTTCCACTGGTGGCACCTAAACTAGACTATTGTAAGTTAGTCAGCTAGGTCGTACCCATATAGACTTGTGGTTGTACGGTTAATGCTCAGTCTGGACAAACACAAGCGTCGGTCCTTAATTGACTAGGGTGGAACATACACATTACAAGATCTCGTGCTTCCTGCACCAATCCAAACTAACCATCCACCCTAATCTAAACCAATTTTCACATTTTAGTTTATTTTAAAAGAACAGTGGCAACTCCAATTACCACTAATTTTCATAAACACAGGGGTATTACAATAAATCATAATTTCCCATTTTCAAGATTTCAAAGATATTAAATAGCGAGACTAAGCATTATACTACCATTCCACTATTCACAAAGATTCAGTAATAATCTCATTATTGAGACAAATGAAACTCTAGGGTGACAAAGGTACATGGCATTCAATTTCAATGGAGGATATAACAAGGTTGGTTTAACTAACCCTTAAGATTTGAACTAATATTTTATATAAATAGCAATGCACATAATTTAAAATAATTAAAACATTTTGAAATCATAGGTTCAAGATGATCAAAGGAGACTTGCCTTGCTTTGAAGTTTTGCTGAGGTTTGCCGAAATTATACTCTTCGGATTAGTCGTAGTCTACACGTGAGAAGCCAGAACAAACTAAACTCAAATAAAATCCAAATAAAATCCACAAATTATAAAATTTATATTGATGGATAGATTATGATTTTAGATGAATTTAGGAGAAAGAATCAACGGATTCGGAGTTCGTATGAGGGAGAGAGAATATCTGAAAATTTTGGACATCACATGAAATGATAACAAAATACGAGGATTACTTTTTGAATAGTACAGTGTCGGTTGGCTACAAGGTGGCTGGCGAATGGGCAAAATGGAATGTTGGCAATGAGGCGAAGGTGGTGACATGGGTACGGTGACGAGGAACGGCGGCAATCACCCGCAGTGAGTGAAAAACTGCACCGACGGCACAGTAGCGACAACTGCAGGTTGGAGAGAGATAGTACCGAGTATGGAATGTGGAGATGTAAGGTGAGCGTGGGATAGTACATGGCATGGTGAAGTTAGGAAAATTATTGGCTAAGCTGAAAATTAATCGGAGACGATACAATCGACGTTTGAATGACGACAGTGGAGAAACAGGAAAAATTTGATATCTTGGTGCTCGGTAGAGCGAATCCAAAACCATTTGAAAGGTAGCTACCTGGGATGGTTTGGCACGATATGACGCGAACGGATTCGGGAAAACATCACTGGATATATGGGGACACGAGATGCCATTGGTGGCCATGGCGAGGTGTCGGAGGTGAAAATTTGTGGAGACTTTTTGGGGAAACGGAAGGAAGCATGGCATAGAACGCAGTGAGGCAAGCCTAATAAAAATTACGGCATGAGCTAAGGCTTACCGGAGGCGACGAATCGATGTCAGGAGTCACAAACGGCCATTTTCGCGGAAAGCTCAATTCCTGACAATTGGCTCCACGAAAAATTAAACAAAATGGTAGAAAAATTCCTTAGAGGCTAGGACACAATATGACGCGAACAAAAATCAAAGCGCTTACCAAAAAGGGGTGTACGCGCAAGGTACAGTTTTAGTGTCTGGGCCTGACAAGGTCGACGAGGACTCGGGGAATATTTAGGTGATGGCAATGGAAGCACGACGTAGAAC
The DNA here is from genome assembly GCA_017311315.1 of Dendrocalamus latiflorus. NCBI lineage: Eukaryota > Viridiplantae > Streptophyta > Magnoliopsida > Poales > Poaceae > Dendrocalamus > Dendrocalamus latiflorus. Next base: position 4,743,866 of record CM029660.1, on the reverse strand, counting down.
GCGTCGAGGCAAACTCAACGGTGCAAACGGCTCGGCCAAAGGACATCGGATGGTGGCGGAACACGGTGGAGAAGACATTGTGCGACCGTCGGGTTGACATCGGCGTTCCGGGCAAACGGAGAGGAGTTAGCATGTGGAGTTTGCGGCGAAACGAAGAGTAGAGCGTGGGGAACGTGATGCTCACCTTGGTTTTGGTCGGGCATGCACGGACGGTCGGTGGCGACGCGAGAAACGACGACGCGAATTGGCCCACGGTGGCGATGATGCTCCGGCGAAGGCGAGGTGAGCACCGCGTAGAACGCGGCGAGGCGAAGCTGGGGATGTGCTCAAACGCGGCGGGGCTCCACCGGACGAGGCGCAAAAGGCCGAAGAACGGCGCTTGAACAACGAAACAAGAACTCCGATTGCGGCCAATAGAGAGGGAGTGGGGACTTGAGATATTCGGGGTTGAGTGAGGATGAGGAGAGGCTCACGGGGCTCCCTTTTATAGGGGTTGAGGAGGCTCGAGGAGGGAGATCAAGCATCCATGTCTTTGAATGACATGGGTTAAATCCCGCGAAACGGCTCATTAATTTGAGAGGAAACGGTGGGGGAATGAAAGATCTTAATGAGAGGAATTGATTGCAATTTATTTCGCTAAAAACTGTTGAGAAAATCAAAAGTTATGGAAGTTTTAAGAACTCAGCCATGGCGCTCGCGTTCGCGCTCGGGAACAGGCATCGTCCGTGAAGAAGAATACTGTAGCAGGAGAGAGAAAATAATAATAAAATAATAATTGTTTTTCCGAAAAAAAAATAAATTCCAAAAAAAATTTAGAAAAATTTCACAGATATCCTTGGAACCCGAAAATACCAAATAAAATAATTTCGGATTTAATTGAAGTATATTTTGACCATTAAAAATATTTTTACTTTCTAAGCTTTAATTTAATTCAAATAAATTCGAAAATTCCAAAAATTTGAGAAAAGGATAGAAATGGATAGATAGGAATTTTTGATGAGTTTAGAAATTTGAATGGGCTCATTCGGAGTTAAAATGAAGAAATACGATATTTTGGAAATTTAAAAGGAGAGAAAAATAATAAACTGATTTTTTTTTTGGAATTATTTTTGAACTGAAATGACATCATTAAGGGAAATGATTTTCAGAGGAATTATTTTTCTATGGAAAAAGGAATTTATGATGTTAGGGTGACGTCAACAGAGATTTTGATTTTCTGGCCGAATTATTTTTCAACAGGAAAAATGGTTTTATTTACTGACAGGTGGGACCGGCTTTTGTGGACTGGGTCCGTTGACCGGGGAGAAGGCTGAGATTAAATCGGGCGAGGATGGATTGAATCAGGGAGGATCACGTGATGGCCGAGTAGAGAGGTTGAGGATTAAATTTGATTTAGATTTTGAAATAAAATTTAGATAAATCCAAATAAAGTTCAAATACTTTAAATTAATTAATTTGAAATTAAATTTTTCAGAGAACAAAATTTTGGGATGTTACAAAGATATAATTGAAGACTTCATTTCAAGAAATACCAGACGGATGATGCTTTTCAATAGAATTTGAGGTTAGTAATACCTTTCCTATTTTAGAGTTAATATTTGTTATGTTTTCTGCATATTGTATTGAGAATACATATTTAAGTTATATATTTGATGAGTGAAAATATACATTAGCTTTACTAGCCCATTAATTAAAGGGCCCCAATTTGCATTTCGAACCGGAGCCCCCAATTTCTGGAGACGGCCCTGTGAGGGAGTCTCTACAGGCGACTCGAGTCAACGGAGCGCCACTAGATATGAAGGCGGGGTCTCCCTGTGATGGCAGGGCTCGATGTCAACGACGGCAGGGTGGGGCGGTAGTGGACTGGGCGACGGGGGCGCACGGAGCGACGCGATGGGACAGCTGCACCGCTCGCGAAGATGCAGCCGAGTGGCGGGGGGCACAGAGGGCGGGGCGAACGGGGCCGTGGGACGACTGCACCGCTTGCAAAGATGTCACCGAGGGAGTCGCGAGGAAACGAACCAAAAGTAGCAGCATTTGTGGGTTTGGTTCGGGATACCAAACAATAGGCACGTCTAGGGTTCCACGAGTGCAACGCCACGCTGGCCTAGGCCCGCTCAGGAGTACTGAGGGAGTAAGAATAGCATTAGAGCAACTTCATCCCATTAGTCATTTCTCTCTCTCTATTTCCTAGGATAAAGAGGCTAGCTATTATTTTCAGCTCTCTATTTGAGTTAGCATTCCAATAGCCTAGCTATTTGAGAAGCGAGTGAGGAGGCGCTCGCCAAATCTAGCTAGCGGCCGGGAGAAAATAGCGACTCGATAAAAATGAAGAGGAGGATAAAGAACCGGTTGGAGTCCATTTTTTGAGTCATATTAGGTAAATATACAATGAAAAGCAGGATAAAGAACCGGTTAGAGATGCCCTTACGGGTGATATATCCATCTCTTTTGATGATGACGAATTGACGATGCTACTAGTGAGCAATGTGCCAGCGATATTTTTGAAGAATCAGAAAGCCAAACAGATATTCAACTACTGTCGAGAAGCCAAAAGTTGGAATGGTATTTAATAGTAAGAAGGATGTGCTCTTGTATATTACAAAATATGCCAGGCAAAAGGATTTCGGCGTCACTAGAAGAAACTCAAAAAATGATGATGATAAAGAACTCAAATATTTCACATTTTATTATTGCTCTCATCTACCCTACTCTATAATACACCAAAATTTTCTTTGCTAAATCCACCCCCTCAACCACCTTTACAGTCATGCCTAATCTAAGTCCACCCAGATTTGTGTACCCAAAGGTTCTAACTTCATTCAAATGGATGATCTGGATCTCTCCTCAAGTCTTCTTCTCTTACTCATTGAAAATCCAAAGGCCAATATTATTTGGATCATGCACATCATCGTTGAACCGGTACGCCCACGCACCCACCCGACGCCCACGCTCCTGCCTCCCCCCAACTGAACCCAGAATCCCACCCCGCACCCACGCGCACGCCCCCAACGCTGCCTCCACCCCGCTCCTCCGCCGAATCTTTCTCCCCCGTCTCCCCCGTTCTCTGCGTCTCCCCGCCTCCTCCTCCCCCCGCTCCGCCGTTCTCCACCGATCTGCCCTCGCCTCCTCCCCTCCCTCCTCCGCCACTCCGCGCGTCTCCCCGCCTCCTCCTCCCCCCGCTCCGCCGTTCTCCGCCGATCCGTCCTCGCCTCCTCCTCCCCACCCTGCGCCGCCGCTCCCCCTTCATCCACCGCGCCGCCGCTCCCCCATCTCCGACTCTCCCCCGCGCCTCCCCTCCGCTCCCCCCATCCTCCACCGCGCCGCCGCTCCCCCATCTTCGTCTCCTTCTCAGACTGCATTTCCTTCTCCGAGTCTGAGATCCACGCATGGCCTCGCCGCGCCGCACCCCCGCCGCCGGATCCGGTGAGTCCCCCCTCCCTCCCTATGCATCTCTGCCCCCATGCCCCTGATTTGCTAGCTGGGGTTCGTCTTCTCTAGCTGGATCTCATCTGATTGGCCGATCCTTTCGAGATTCGGTTGTTGTTTCCATGCGTGATCGGCGCCCGCTCAATTTCTACCAAGCCTGTGATTTGCGCCTGGGTTATTGCAATGGCGACGGAGCAGACCTTCATCATGATCAAGCCCGACGGCGTCCAGAGGGGCCTCGTAAGCACCACCATCTCTTCTCCCCTCCTCTTCTCTTCCATCGATTCAGTGTTCCGTGCTGCTTTGCTTTGCTAGGTGCTAGCTAGGGTTAACTTCTGTGTCTCCATCTCTTGTTTGCTCAGATTGGTGAGGTCATCAGCCGCTTCGAGAAGAAGGGCTTCTACCTCAAAGGTAACCCGCTGTTCTGCTCGTGCTTGCATTAGGTTGTGAAATAGCTTCTTTCTGAAATAGAAGGTCGAAACTTTGTAACTGAAAGATGGGTGCTTTGATGGAAAACGGAATCGCTTGTGTCAAGTTTCCTGATCTGTTACTAAAAATTAGATTTTTTTTTGCTGTACAACAACCAAGTTTCTTTAATCTGCGGATTCAAATTGTTGCTTATTTGACGATTTGTGCACAAACTGTTGTGTGGGTGATGATTTATTGCTGATTTGCGGACTGGACATGCAGCCATGAAGCTTGTGAACGTGGAGAAGTCTTTCGCTGAGAAGCACTATGCCGATCTGTCGTCCAAGCCCTTCTTCGCGGGGCTCGTGGAGTACATCGTCTCTGGCCCCGTGGTCGCCATGGTCTGGGAGGGCAAGAGCGTTGTCTCCACTGGCCGCAAGCTCGTCGGTGCCACCAACCCCCTGGCTGCCGAGCCCGGCACCATCCGTGGTGACTTCGCCGTCGACATTGGCAGGTCAGATTTCACCCCGTAATAAGTTACAACTAGCCATTTGGTTCGGTTCGTCTGTCGGTGGTCAATGTTATTGAGTTGCATCGTCCAATGCTTATGCTTAATCTTTATCTGGGCATATGTCACTGTGGCTGTGAAATCTACTTGGAAATTCCACACTGTATAGTCACTATCATGTAAGGAAATCCTTTACAGTAATATATGCTAAAATGCTTTATTTTCAAAGTTTATGCTAGAATGCTTGCAGCGAAATGACCAACTAACTTAGCTAATGAATTTCAGAAGGATAAGACCTGCAGCACAAACTATTTGTTTTGTTGTGTAGTCAAATTAAATCTTGTTTCATCATGTGATCTGTCCATTGGCCTTTTGGGGTCTGTTGAGAGAGCTTGGTGGGCTCCCACTTAATTAGTTCCTTCTCTAGCTTAGCACAATGAAAGCATCTGAAAGGGGCATATTATTTGCTTCTCTGCCCTTTAAGCAGTATGTGAATATCCAATTCATATCTCATAATTGCAACCTTGCTGTGTGCTCTGGAATGTGCACTGAAGTATTCCAATTTGATTTATCTCCCACGTCAGCTGATGCAAATGGCATAGTTCCTGTCTACTCCAACGCTATGTTGAACTCATCACAGAATTTTACTGAAAATCTCCCTTCCAGTTGGGCTCAGAAGGTCAAGAACATGAGGATTTTATACTCCGAGGCCATTCCTATACAAGGTTCGACATTTTTTTATACTCCGCCCCATTTTCTAATAATATATTCATCTAAGCTATGTTGTTCCTTTTTCTTTCCTACTATTGCCGCACTTCATACTTTTGTTCTGTTGTTGTAATTAGTATCTGACATGCTTCGGAGCTGGTTTGTATTCTGCAAGTGGGGAAGCTCTCCGTACCTTTGTGTATCATGAAATTTTGATATGAGAAATGCAAATAATCATCAAACATTTGTTCTTGATTTTCCTATTGGGTTCATGTTTCTATAGTCTGATTTTGCATCCAATTTGTTGTTTCCGTAGATTAGTTATTTGGATTACTGCAAGAAACGAGGATTTGTAAGCTGCTCCATATGGGCATGCCCATCTACAAAGCGTGATTATTATGTTTTCATCCTACAACACAAAAAAAATGCCCAAGTCTGACATGCTTTGGAGCTGATATTATATTTATGATTCAAACCTAATTAGTAACTATTTGTGGGCCTTCATTTGGCTATCTTGTGAATCTTAACTTGATCAAGAAAGCTGTTAAGTCTACCCTGCTCTATAATACACCAAAATTTTCTTTACTAAATCTACCCCCCCAACCACTCCTACAGTCATGCCTAATCTAAGTCCACCCCTTCAAAATTCATAGCTTAAATCACTTGGCTGATATAATTTACATCAATTCAATTTATATTTAGCTTTGGTTCATACAACAGCGATTACAATGGTGACGGGCTGAAACTGTTGTCCAATAATGTCCATCACAACTACATGGGCAAACTTGTTTTTTACATCACAACTACAGCTAGGCGCTCGGGATTAATTGTTACACAAGCACGAAACATTCACAAAGTTGTTATGTCCATATAATGGATTCCAGTCAGATAGTTGGATCTTGATTACACATAGATTATCATATAGAAGAAAGAGTGCTTCAAACAAACACAATTTAATCCACAAATAGAAAAAGACAGATGGTTACTTGTTCAGTCATTCCGTGCAAAAAGAATAACACTGTACCCATTCAGGACTCAGCTAAAAACAGGAATATAAAAAAGCAGGTACATTCCTATCGGCATAGTCTAGCATGTATTAATTTTCTATCCTATCTTATTTGTGTTTTACACTTTCACTTCTCATTGCTTTTAGGGCAAGAGCAGGATACAACTGACAGAAGATGATTTGGTTGCTTTCTTCTTCTCATTTGACGGTATATTATCTGGCTCCAAAGTCTGTTTTGCCTTAATCTCCATCTGCATTGGAACTACTTCAGAGTTCAGATTTAGATGTACCGTGGAATTTGATATAATCGAAATATGTCTTTGCACATACCTTAATTGATAAGAGTTTGTTCTGCCACCTTCTTTGGAAGTAAGGAGAAATATTAGTGAACTTACTTATGGTGTACAATTTATGGATTCTGCAATACTTGCCAAGAGAATTTTATCTTGTTTTATATTTTACCTCTCTCTTAAAGGTTCTTTGCAGTCCTTTTTATCCTTTTTCTTTGTGATCCTCCAATTGTTTGGCTAATTTCATATTTTCTTTTTATGGAAGGGTGGCAGTGCATTGACTGTGAAAACGATCTATGAATCGGTAGGCAATACAGTTTTTGTGTTGGCAGATTGAATTCTATTGCTTCACACAGCATCGTTGTTCATTAATATTACTTACCATTATGGTAGTTAGCCAAGAGACTATCTGGAAAGCTGCTGATGGAGGCTGCTAATTATGAAATAAAGAAAGAACTTGTTAAGCAGGTACACGGTACACCTATTTTTAATTGATTCTGTTTGATTTGATGTTCCTGATTTTTTACATGCTCACCTGAAAATTGATTTAACAGAGCAATAGATATAAATTAAATTCATATCTGGGTTTCCCTACTGTAAGCTCTTACTTTTTGCCCCCATCTGGAAATTGCATTGGCAAAGCTTGATTTTTAGACTGACCATATTTGCAAGTTGCAACCGATATTCACAACTGTCATAATAGAATATCCTTTGGAAGCACTGAAGTTTGCCATTTCCAGGGTGGGCGATTCGCTGCCGTTAACCTGGAGTCTAGAGCTGGCTTGCTTGCAGCTAGGCAGGTAATATCATCTTTTGTTAGCAGCTGCATTTGTACATTATTGGTATTATCACCAAGCTTCTCTAAGATTGCACATTTAGAATGGCAAGTTTCAATAATCCTCTTGAACGTATGCAGGGTTTGGCTCGTGCAGCATCTAGATATGTTGGTCTTAGGAGTGTCATGACGTTTCTTGGACCAATGTATGCTTCTCTTAATAGTATTTTTGAAGATGCTACTTGTGCATTTCTTTTTAGAAAAATATTATCTGGTTCTGGATGGTTCTACAAAATTTATGGCATAGTTTCTTTTTTGCGAACAGTTTTAAGTTGTTAGTTGCAATTTTTCCCCTGGATGCATGATGTTTTTTCCCTGTTAAATCTGCAGTTCTGAATTTATTGGTTATCATTGTCAATATCCATCTCGGATCATGATTTATTCAAATTTAAATTTCCTTCTCACATGTAATATTTCGTGTTGTTCTGTGGAATGCAGAACAGCATGTATGTCAGTCACTAATTTTTTCTGCCACCTGACGTTACACAGAATGTGGGGGACACTCTTGGCTGATATTGTGATTCAAATGCTCGGGACAGATTATGCTAGGATCGTGCAGGCAATCTATGCTTTTGCTCAGGTGAAGTTTACGTTGTTTCATTGTTTGATCACTAACTCACTATAGCTGCATTGATTTACATGAAGCATTTCTAACAGATTCGGCTGACTCGGACATGTTACATAGAATCTCCTGAAGAATGACCATGATGGTGTGATCATAACTGGGCAAGCCTAATTGGGCATTCTGACTACGCAGATCATTACCGCCCCAGTGTACATTCTAATCAGGCGGATCATTTGTCTGCGAATTACTCCACGGGGACAATAAGGTAAACCTTCGGAGAAGCCTCTGCTGCTCATGGCAGTGCATGGATAACAGCAGTTGGCAGATGCTAGGTCGCACAAGGTCAGAGAACAACTGCAATAATTCATGCCTTCGAATTTCACCAGCCTCATAGCTGCTTCATATGTGAGAATTTGATGTAAAGCTTAGGAAAAATTGCATACTGTCACGATGGAAATGGTGTAGCATTTAACAAAGAGCTCAAAATGGCCATTTGGGCCACCTACCCTCTGAACGCGGTAGTTGTGAATGAATATACATCCACTTCAGACTTCCACAGGGGCCCGAAGTTGTCGACCATGTATTCCATTCTGTTCTTATTAATAATGTAAAAAAAACGGTTCCCCTGATCTTAAACTATTGCCTCTAGCATTCAGTTAGGCAAGGCATACTTCATTGACATTACTTCATGCTTATACCAGCCATGTCGTACTGATATGCTTGCATTTAAGCACCAGGGCAGAATTTACATTTGGCACCCTACTTTTTCCTATATCAAACAGCAGCTACTAATTAATGATTTCTTCTTGACATTAATCAAGATATCTACTTGTTACTACTGATCAAGCCTTCTTTTCTCTAAGGACTTGGCTAGAACATTTAACTTAACATCACCAATTAACATTACCAATGCCTCTATGGTTATTGCAATTGAAAGAGAGAAATGCACTCGTTAGGCCCCGTTTAGAAACCAGGTAATGGTGTAGCTTAGGAAAAATATTTGATTATACAATATATGAGACGTGAATCTTAATGAATCTGATTGTTCGTTTTATTTTTTACAAATTTTATCTTGTTTTGTATTTTACCGTAGCGTTAGTTATTCCAGTAAGTTATTCCAATGATCGCGGGGAGGTGCAGCGGATCGATTTTGAGGGAGCTAGGGTTTGCTGCGGAAAGCTATGTTGATTATTATGGAATACGCAGTTCAGTAGATGGATTTCATTGTGTAATTATGATCATCTTGAGCTCTGAAACAATTCCACAAATCCCTACTTGGATTAGTTCCTTTTCTAAATGATGAACTGATGATTTTTCTCCCTCAGAACAATTGATTTTGTCCTTTCATATGCTACCATTTTTAAAGTAGGCCAGAGGCATAACCAGAAAAGGTGAATTATGTTGGCTTCGGTTGCGTTACTGTTTTCTTTTGAACATGGCTTTAGATCTATCCCACCCCTCATATCCCCGTATCCAAACGCCACCTCAATGCTCATGCTCTGTAGTCTGTATGTTTCACCTTAGGATCACCTCAAAGTGCCATGAGGAATAAGTAGTCCCTTCTTGCAACTTAACTTTTATGAATTCGAGCAAATATATCCAGCTGATTTGGCCCCTCGGTATATAAAATATGGGTGTTAATGCAGAATTTTCCAGATATAATACTTTGATGAATGATGAGCACAACTCTTGTCATAATTCCTGGGAGAAAAGCCTTTGCAATTTTGAGGCATAAAACAACACCTGTTTCAAACTTCTGGACTGAAATAAACCGTAAAAGGGTTTAATACAATGTAACTGTGTAATTAACTTCAGAGGTCTCATTATGTTGTACAGTGAGGCTTACAAACTTATGTTATCCTTGGTGGTTAAACACGCTCGGACATCGACAGTAGTTTCTTAAATTTGTCTTTCCCCTATTCACGTACAAGTTGATTGTCAGTTTCTATACCTACACATAAATGCCTCCCATCCATGTCCTTTCTATGTGTGTGTGTCCTAATTTTTTTCAGTCGCTCTAAGACAGCCCTGTTCAATAAAAATGTGTAAAGAGTGTCCTTTTCAGTGCCCTTGTTATGGTAGCTATGTTTCTTACATGGTGTTTGTGAAATAACAGTTCAAGATGGAGATGGCTCAAACGGACAATGGCAATACACCAAAGAGTTATTCTTTGAATATGTTCAAGGATTTTGTGCCGATGTGTGTGTTTTCTGAGTCTAACCAAGGTAGGAACTATGCAGTCTTTCACTTTCTTTATGATGTTCGCATGTATTTCTCCGTCTCTATGTGCAATTTTTTCTATAGACAACAATGAAATTTGTTGCTGTTGTAAGTGAGCAATAAACAATGCTTGGTTTTACCTGTGCACTTCTTAATGTAATAATATATATTACATTATCTAATTTGGTTCAGAAATTAGTAACCGCATGCTAGCTAACTTGACCAAACTGCCTTCATCATTTAGTCATGGGAGAACCTCTCACTTGCAATTATTTGTAAGTGGTTTGCTGTCTATTCCCATACCTTGGTTAGGAACTAGGAAGTGATGTCATTTAGTTGTTTTTATAGTTCTGACTCGTGAGGCCCCAACTATCTGGGGTTATTGGCATGGTCCATGTTCTGATTGTACATATTGAGGTATTTGTCAAACTGTAGAGGATATCGCTAAGCTTCGGTTAGTACATGATCGTGCTATACATCAGATATCCCATTTGTGTGTTGACGAACGCTTAAGGTTCTATTAGGCTTTTGCCTCATCATGCCGTTACCCATGAAGACGTTACGGCAATCACCATTGTTTGGCCGTACTGGTTTAGTGGTTTTACTTTTCCTCCAATTTTTCGTACAGTTCCATAGTTATATCTTGTCAAGTCTAAATGGCATCTTAACTACATTTAATTCTGCTGCCTTTAGATTAGAATCTCCTCTACCACTCATCATATGCACCATGTTGAACTGATATTGCCAGAACTACGCTTCTGTGGCCCATATTTGGGTCAGCCATAGCTTTCAAGGAAGAGTGTTTTATTGCAAGATTAAGTTATTGCTGAACAAAGATAAATTATCATTATAAAGGAGGAGAATACCTAATTCTGTCTACGCCCAGGGGGATAATACCTAAACAGTCCTTTCCTTTTTTCTAATCATAGAGGAGCCGAATGAAGCTAAGGTTTCATGTACAGTTTTGCAATAGCGGTGGGAACTGAGCTGTTATTATCGACTATGATTATCCAACAGTTCAAGTATAGTTGATATAGTTGAAGCACATCCAAAATATGGGTTTTTGGATGGAATCTTTGGCGCCAGCCTATAGGCTTTCTGGTTTTTGTAGTTTCTTCTTTGGCCAAATGGGAAATTTTATGGTATCAAATATGGTTTTTTCTTGTTTCTTACTTATTAGTTTCCTCTTTATTTGTAACAATTCTTTACTTAGGTGGGTGGAATTTCTCTATTCCCTACATATCCGCTTTAGAATTTTTCAAAATGAATAAAGTGATTGGAATTTTTGGAATGACAATTGGTATCCTTGTTACATTAACTACATCTTATTTATTTCTCTTCATTTCTATCACAATGAGAATGGGTCAGTTATTAAATCTTGGATGGAAATTTTCTTTTACTTATTTTCATGGGTAATGTCAATGCAAGCTGTTTACTCCGAACAACATAGTAGTAGCTTGATTTCTGTATCACGAAGTTATAACCCCTACTTATTACAGAGAAGCTTGCATGTTGTGAAGGGAAAGTTGAGCACAAATTTGACATGGAACCACACAGATAAAATCTTGTGGACTATGGAAAGTTATGCCGTGAGAGGACTAAAAAGTCTATGGTTAAAACTAGAAAAGTGCAGGTTAAGAGTTTTAAGATGGTTTTACCTCATTTGTCTGTTTCTCATTTGTCTATGGTTTTAGCTTTGATGTTGTTTTCTGAAATTGGGATTTCTGTCTCATACCTAACATACTTCTGTTCTCAACAGTTACCTATTTGGCAAAAAACATTCCTAGAATATGTATTCAAAATAATGACCACGCAGATAATAAGGAATCTCATTACTAGAGTAATGATGGGAATTCATTGGGTCCCAAAGAGGTCCATAGCTACCTGACTAGAGTAATGTACAACAGGCGCAATAAGTTTGATCCTCTCTGGAACTCCCTTGTAATTGGTGGAGCGAAAAAGGGTCCAAAGGGTGAAGAAAAGTATCTTGGCATGGTATACTCTTCATTTGAAATAATAGCACCATTTTTTACCGCTGTTAGTTTGTCAACAGCTTATGCCTAATTTTTTGGCTTGTTCAGGTTAACATGATTGGTACACACTTTGAGGAAAATCACGTTGCTACTGGATTTGGGAACCATCTGGCAATCCCAATACTTCGTGCTGAATGGCGTGAGGATATGACTTTTGAAGAAGCTGTTAAGCTGGTTGAGAAGTGCTTGCTGGTCTTGCTGTACCGTGATAGATCATCTATTAACAAATTCCAGGTACGAACTTGTCAATCTTAGTAAAATGTCTTTGTTCACTGGTGTATCAAAGACACATTTTGCCAGGTTTACTGAATTGTTGTAATATATGTTTAAATGACAGATTGCCAAGATCACAACTGAAGGAGCAACCATCTACCCACCATACTCCCTGAAAACTCACTGGGGTTTTTCTGCCTTCGAAAATCCATCCCAGGGTGCTGTAGGATCATGGTAGATTTATGCTGCACGTGCGCCACCTGTGAGGCGATGAGCTAGGACGAAGCAAACTGTTGCTGAAGTGATTTCAGCCCCCTTGTGAACGTTTGATCCGAACATCTCCGACACTCCACATTTGCTTTGTATGACATGATATTCTGATCGCAAGTTTAATTTCTTCCTTTGTGAACATTAAGCGTGGATTATTATATGATACAACATTGATCTGTAATGCTAGCCAATATGTGCATACAGGGCGCCCATCTCATATTATTGTCAGAGAACGGGTCTCTTCTCTTATGATACCTAGATACCTACTGTGACGTCTGCAATTAACTACGTCTCTAGCTGTCTTGGCAAGTGATGAACATCACCGAATCGTATTTCCTCACATCAGACTTGACGACTGTGAGTGGAGCAAGCATCCATCTCGGACCTTTAAGAAATTAAATTTATCTGTTGTTGGTTAGATGAAAATCATCACAGGTTCTCTAATTTTACTAAATTGCAGTAAATTGGTTCTCTAATCTGTAGCACCTTCTGCGTCGTTTTCCCCTTTCTGATGCTGATATAAAGATTTGGTGTTGTTCAAACAGGTTGGCTGGGATGAGTCTGCAGCAGGTGAAAGGCGGAATAGGGTTCCAATTTGGGAGATTGAACCGGTCGCTGCCCCATTTTTCATTTGCCCTCCACTGTTTTTTGGTGCAAAGCGTCCAGACAATTAGGTACACTTGATGGTTACATCAACCTCATCTCTTCTGTATATGTTAATTCTGGTTCGTATTAAACTATTGATGTGAAAACTTACGACTGCGTGTGATACGATTGGTGATGCTCTAATGTATATATGGTATTTAATGCTATATCCAGAAATATTTTGCTACTCTATGTGATTCTGTATGGCGCACATGGATGTGTAGTGGAACTGATGTGTTATATCCAGAATAAACCTTTTAATGTGATATGTAATCTTGGGTCACTAACAAATATCTGTCGAAATATTGCAAGAATTGGCTATTAAGATTATCTTTGCGAATTCTGCTGCAAAACATCCGTGTGCGAGCAGGTGTTTTCAGTCATAGTATAGAACAAAGTTAAATGCTTTGTTGGATTTGCCTTTTTCGGTTATACTGTTGTAGTATAAAAAAGGTTATACCATTGTAGTATAATTAAATGTTTTGCGTATGTCTTGTCCAGGTATTAACTTTGCCATGACGGTTATATTTCCCATCCAAATGCTTCATAGAATTTGAATCCTGACAACAATGATGTTCTGTTAAAATTACTCTTCCGTTTTGTTTTTCTTTCCATCTCGGGCGTCACGGAACAATCTCGAAGGCCGGGAGCACCAAAAATATTGTGTATAAAAACGTTCTAGCATGGTGATGTGGTAAGTAAATAGTTCACAAACACCTATTTCCTTACTGTGTTTCATATTTCTTTATGTGACAAAAATATTTGTTTTCTTTGTAGCCTCAAGTTTAAACAATGTGGGGATGGAGAAAGTTGTCGGTGGGTGAGTCCAATGATGTTGTCGCCTCCTCAAAGGATCAGTCGTTATGTGACATTCATTATGTGACAAAAATATTTGATTATACAATATATGAGACGTGAATCTGATTGTTCGTTTTATTTTTTACAAATTTTATCTTGTTTTGTATTTTATCGTAGCGTTAGCACGGGCACACTACTAGTGAAGGTAAGACACGGTTAAAATCAAAGAGTATCATGAAGCCAAATCCATCAATTTTAAAGAAGCTAAAAGACGAAAGCCCATGGCCCGCAACTTTCGCGAGGCTTCCCACGCATGTGTCCCCCACCAGGCCAGGGCATCACCTCAAACATCTGCATGACTTGGGTCGGGATGCGATTTGCTGATGGATGTGGAGAAGCCCAAAGGCCATGTGGTTGTTCGTGGTGTTGGCTCTGAAGTTAGGCCTCTTTCAGTGTGTTTGGTACTCTGCATCAGGCCACGGCCTGGTTCTATACATGCAGGCACCAACGTTTGGTTGCTCCTTGGCCTGGCTGTAGCGATGCTTTGCACATGCATGCGCCTGACCGCGTGGAAACGAATCTTATTTTCGTTTCTCCCTGGCCTGGCTGGCGGAAACGAGCCTAGCTTATCCTATACAGGGAACCAAACACGCTATTTATGGACCACTAATCCTCCTCTCTAAAAAAATCTGATGGCCCATTAGACAGGTCAAATCAAACAGAATGGGCTTGGCCTTGGTCCCTTCTGTTATCCGGTGACCAAGTGCCTGGCAAAAACCTGCAAGCGACTCCATCCTTTCTTGTTTTCCCCCTCCGGCTCTATCCTCGCAAAGTGCATAAATATATATAAACAGCTATCTGTATACAAGAACTGAAAAGATCATCATAAACTTTACAAGCCAGTTGGTTTCTAGCGCACGGAGATCCCCTAGTTCAGAATTATTCACCATTAATGTAGCTACACCTCCTGATTCAAGCAACAAGGATTGTTAATCGTTTAATTATTGTCGACATGCATGTCAAATTCCATTGTCGGTGAATTGTGACCAATACAAAACAACGATTTGATTGGCTTGTCAATTACTGAAATACAACTTTAGAACTTGGTATGCTATTTGGATAGCTATCAATTGGCTTCACACTGAACATACAAATCTATTTCTGTATGGTTTTGTGAAATGTATTTATGCTTAATTGGAAGAACAGCCATGCATATTTTCTCGCCACTTGAAGCATTCGAAACCGGTTCTTGGAAATATTCGACAATACTCTTGCACACCTCTTTGTGCTTCTCTAGATTGACTACATGCCCAGCGTTCTTTACAATGACCAGCCGAGAATTCCCCGCAAGGTGCCTGTAAAACTTATTGTAATGTTATTTAGTAGAAGGAATTGTGTTTGGTATATCATTCTATCAAAATTCAGAGGGAAGCAGCAGACAAGCACACCACTCCAACCTATGAGCCAGCTCCACTGAAAACACCTCTGGATCTTGCTCCCCCCCAAATTATCAATGTTGGCTGCATAATCAAATGAAACCACATCATTGATTTCATATGCTGGCCTCAATTTCAAGGCCATTTCTGAGTTCTTTGCAATGAGAAACTACCACGACCTGGCTAATTTTTGGAAGATCTGAAAGTTTTCTATCGTTGATAAGAGCATGCAGCAGCTCAGTCATCTCCTGGACATGATCTGAGTCCATCAACTGATGCATCCATCACACCATGCACCCAATAGATGAATCAGCACTAATAGAATCAACTAGAGGACTAATAATATGCGTAAGCAAAAGAAAAGGAAATTAACGAAGAAAGTGGTTAATTAGCCGAGGTTTATATAGTTCTTGAGGAAGCAGAACAGCATGAGGGGTGGCGGGCGCGTTGCCCAGGCCCCCCACTCAGGGGAGAAGCGCGGGGGGAGCAGAGAAGGAACAAGCAAAACACAGTAATTTTTTTCTTCGTCTCCGGCAACTCACACCATCCACGACGTCTATTCGCTGTATTCTCAAACTCTCACTGAGCTCTACAGATGTACATACCTTTAAATAGGCCTCACGCACATATAGTACCTACTACTGCTACACTCTAATGACCACGCTGCTCAGCTGCTCTAGCCCATGCCCTCCTGCACTTGCCCATGCCGCTTCGCTCAGCCACCTGCTGACTGCTTCAACCAGCCCATGCTGACAACTACAGTGACCAGCCGCTTCCCATATCGGGTAGTTAGCCGACCAAGGAAGATCTGCGTCACCCACGACCGCCCGTGTTGACGTCTGCTACCAACTGTTACAATGATTGATGTACGACCACGACCACTGGCTTCATCCTTGGCTTGTCTTTGACCACTGTACTGGAGCTTCGACCACGACACCAGCGACTGCGATGCTGGTCATTATGACAACCACACAACGTTGACCACGGCTTCCCTTCAACCGCTTCACTGACCACGCAGGTTTTCAAACACCGATCGTCTTACTGTAGCTTCGACCATGGCTTTGACCACGGCATTGACCAGGCTTCAACCATAACCAGTACACACGGCTGTCGACTGTAGTAGCTACGACTACTGTCCATCGACCACGGTAGCTACGAATACCGACCATCAATCACGGTAGCTCCGACTACCGACCATTGATCATGTAGCTACGACTACTGACTATCGACCATGGTAGTTACGACTACCGTCTATCGACTTCAACCACTCCTCCAACAGCGGCATCGACCACGGCTTGTCGACTGCGCCTTCGACTATGGCATCGACCACAGATTACGCCTTCGACCACGGCTTATCGACTGCGCTTTCGACCGTGGCATCGACTACGGCTTGCCTTCAACCACGACTTGTCGGCTACTGGCTTCAACCACTGTGGCTACGACCACAGTACAATACTCGACACATAAGTACGATGCTTCAACTACACACAACAACAAGATTATTTTCAACATGGCGAACGAAGCCCCCGTAGCTGACGTCGACCATCGCACGCCGATGACGTCCACCTAACCAGCTACGAGAGGAGGTACCTATTCTTCGATCGACGGTAGGGGAGTGCAGCCCCTTTGACCCTCCGATAGGTCCGCCCTGGTGCAAGGCGGTCGCCGTTGGTCACGCAGTTCATACTTCATAGTTTACTGAAGTTGATAGATCGATAGATAGCTGTTGGAAACGAGGCCAAAACGGTAAAAATCGACGAAAGCGGGGTAGCATGGCAAGAGAGGCTTCACGGTTCACACACGTCAGAAAGCGACGACTAGTTTTTTTTCCCGCTTTCTCCTCTTCTAGTAGAAGAAGAAAATGCCAGCAGCATTTTTCCCCCACGGCCGGCAGGCGGGCAGGCGCTTTTATAGCACACCCATCGCCACGCAGAAACCCAGGCCACTGCCACCTTCCCTCCCCTCTGTTCTTGCGTTGCGACCTAAGCCTCTCAGTTTTACCAAACCACCCCTGGTCCCTCTCTCAATGACACCGCGGTCCCGCGGTGGTAGCCCCGACATTTCCTCACGGGGCGCGAAAGAACGGAAAAGGCCGGGTCGGGGTCCACCCGCCCCTCGGGTCGGCGTCTGGCTGGTCCATCACACGCTCCGCACACCCGTGACTGACATGTGGGGCGGAGAGTTGGGACCCACGTATAAGTGAATGTGAGTTCGCGGTACGTGGGAGGGCGTGGCGGGTGAGGGGTCGCGGCGCGGCGTGTAGCTGTAGGTGGTGGTGGCGAGGATTGTTTTATTGGCAATATGTGTGTTTTATAGTACTTTATTCCGTCATTTAAAAGGCCGGACGGCTTTGGTTCGCCTCCACCCCCACACGGCCACACACACCTCCCTCGCCTCCCTCCTCTCTCTCTCTCTCTCTCTCTCTCTTCCACGCCTCTGCTCCGCTCCCCTTTGGTTGGGCGTTGGGGTCCGTTCGTTCGTTGGCCTGCAGCTGCGTCAGTCACCTGACGGTGCCATGACCACCGCGGCCGCCGAGGCGGCAGCCGACATCATCTGCTCGCTCCGCGCCGCCGACCTCGCGGGATGGACTCCGCCCTGGTGCAGACCGCCCCATGCCTGCGACGGCACGAAGGAGGAGGAGCTGGCCTGGCCGGCGGTGGCGCGGGGCAAGCGGTCGCGGTCGCGCCGCCGCTCACCGTCCGGCTCGGGCTCGGCGGCGACGAAGGGTAGGTGGGCCCGGGGCAGCCCGGCGTCGCCCCTGGACTACAGCGGCGGCTCCGGCGCGTCGACGAGCGGCGGCGAGGACGGCGCCTTCTGCTCGCCACCGGCGATCGGCCACCGACACGCGGGGGCCACGCCCACCCCATCCGCGCCCAAGGTGCGTACGCGCGTGCATCATCCCCCATCTCCTGTTCCTCTGCGGTTCTGGGTTTCTTCCCTCTCCCCGCCGTCTCGTGGCTGGACACTTGCTTTCCGTTCCGCACGGGGCTGGTTTGACGAAACTGCTCCTCCGTGTCAGCAAACAAGATGGCCCTTTTCTAAACAGTTTTTCTCTGCCGCTTTTAGTTTTTTTACACGGAGTATCTTTTAGGTCATGATTAATAAATTAATTGTAATATATGTTGAAAAGTCATCATATTATATATGATTTATAATCTCTATCATAAATAGCAAAATTTAAAAATTTTAGCAAAAACTATAAATTACGTGCACAAAGAACGGGCCTGATGACTTCTCGATGAAACATGGCTTTTCCTTCCCCTCTGTCCCTCCGTCTCTCGCCCGCCCACTCGCTTTTTGCTCGCGCGCCTTTTCTTAGCCTCGTCGTCTTTTGCTCTCTTTCCCCCTTTTTCCCCCAAGGTTATTTCGGTAAAACTCCGTGGATATTCCACAGATCTCTCGTTTTCCTTTTCTGAACAATTTCAAATCCTCTCCACTTGCTGCTCTCGAGTGGCGTAGTAAAAGCATAGTACTAAACATTGGAAAATTCCTGGAATTTTATTTGGCGCGGATAGCTCGTCCACACCATACATACGTGTTTGTTTGGCGTGGTTGACTCGTGCGACCTTGGAGGCGCACTGGTGGCAATTCACAAGGGTTGGTGGGGTTCGGCTCCCATTCCAACCACGAGCCGCTGTTGCGGGCCTTGCGGCCTCCATGGCTCCTCGGCTTTCCCAAACTACCATCGCCTCGTCGCCCACGGGGGAGCCCAACCTTCGTGGTCAATCTGGTCATTTCGGCCGCCCCTTATTCTCCGGTGCGTGCCTTTGGTTTCCTCGGTTCCTCCTGTAGTGGTGGTGGGAGTCGAAACCGGCGCGGCGTTTGGTTTTGGTGGACACGGGCAGAGCGGGCGCCGCCGAGGTGGCACGCCACGTGGGCGCCGCCCATTGGCTTGATCGTGCGTGCCCGGTCGCGTGCACCGTATGGCCGTGGCGCGAGTCTCGGAGGCGAAGACGGCAGTAGATGCAGCACGCCGTGGCCACTTGGTGCCGTCACGTGTCCGCATGGAGCCGGCGTGGATGAGGCCCACGTGCCAGCGATAAGGTTTTCGGTTACGCCGCGCGGACGTGTCCTGCTGGGCGGCGGGCCCACCTCCCGGTGACGTGTATCGCTTTTTAGTGCTACTCGCGGCAACGGAAGGAGACCGTGTACAGGGTCCCACTTGTCATCGTCCCGAAGCAGGCACAACCAGACGAAGAAAGAAAATACTAAACCATCGGTTCGTTAATTAATGGAGTAAATGGGTGCAATCTTGGTGGGGGTTTGTTAGGTGCCGTTTTCCAATGAGCGGTGCCTAGGCAAAGGCTATGCTCTTGCTCACTCATTGCTTTCCATCTGGATGTCCTTTTTTTTTTAAAGAACATGCGTCCCTTGTTGCTTTCCGCACCTGTTATGCGTTGGTTGGACCACATAGCTAGTGCTAGTACAGTTACGTCGGCATCTGATGACATGCATATGCTTTCTTCCTTTCTGCTGCAGGTGGGCAGCTCCGCCGGACGGCGCCCGTCGATCCTGCCGGTCCCGCCGCCCCGGCCCGCCGGACAGCGGACGCGGAAGAAGATGGTAAGCCACTATTGAGCCCATCGGTCACACAAGCTCGAACAGCACGGTCCATTATTCATACTACTTAGGGCATCTTCAATGGTCTGAATCAGCAAGCTATATGTATGTACATATCAGCATATATCCTATGTGGAGAAAAGAGAATATGCAAAAAAACCGAGCCAGCTCTTCCTTAAGCACTAGTCTATAACGCAAAACGAGGCGACCTTTATAAATGATAGTCCTTTTCTGTATGTGCATGTAAGTATCAAATAGCTATCTTTATAGATAGTTCTTTAGAATGTTAGCTTTTAGTGTGTACTATATAAATGATATGAAAGTCTTCTAGTTAGTTGCTAGTTAGAACCATTGGAGATGCCCTTAGTTACTGCTCCGTTGCAAGGAAGCAGGTTTCACTGTGGTGCAGTAAAAAATCATGGGCGGATAGGATTCGTAGTAGACAGGCTTTTGAGTCTGAATTTGAATGCATCGCACCTACCGCACCTCTCCCATCATTTACGCGTTTGCACAGGCCCGGCAAAAGAAAGTCTTCGGCCTAATCTCGGTAACCTGCCAGGCAGGGTCTAGCGCCCAGTCGCAAGCTATAGAAATGCTGTTCAAATGGCTGGAATTTTATTTATATGTTTGTAGTAGCTTGGTCTCGAATAAAGCAGCTGCATGCTTGCATCCCAGCCCTGCCATTGGATAGACAGAGGGGTGGGGGGGGGGGTGGCAAAAGTGGTATCCGAAGGACAAAGGCCACCTGCCCAAAAAGAACCTCACCTCATCATCACCGGATATGGTCCTGTGACGGAAGAAATCAAATTTCAGAGAGAAAAAGATTCACGTCTGTTTCTTGTCTCGCTTTATGGGTTGGTTTGGCCTGAAGTTGCTTATTGGTGTGATTTGCAGAGGCTCCCGGAGATCCAGCAGCTGGTGCAGTCCCTGACGGTGGAGAACGATGGCCTTCGCGAGGTGATTATTAGTTCTTCCTTATGTAATCCGTACTTCTCTCGCGTAGAATTTGCAGGTAATTTTACTCAAGGCCGCCTTTTCTTTTTCTTATATCTTAACTGACGCAGGAGATGAAGGCGTTGCAGAGAGCTTGCACGGCGCTGTCCAAGGAGAACGGCAAACTAGAGGTTAGTGGCACACCACCAAATCTTAACTCCTCTCCCTTTCGTGCACATGTGGCGTGCAGGCCACCGTATGCTTCCAGTTGCGACTCGAGTGTGCAAATATAATCACAAAGAAAGAAAGAAAAGAAAAAAGAAAAATTGCTTGTGCAGTTGGTATAGCCTAAAGCATAAGTGAAGCGATTAGCAGGGGCGGATCCAGCGGTGGGGCGGGGGGCTCGAGCCCCCTTACCGCTACCGGACCCTTGGAGCCCCTCATAAATTTTTAGCATGGATGTATAATGCAGCAGGGGCTGAGGTCGAGCTGAAGGTACTTCAGTCCCTCCAAAATTTTTTCCTGGATCCGCCACTGCTAGTTAGCATTATGCATTCGATATTTTTCCTTCCTAGGAGAAGTGCTAGTGCTACTATGGTGTAGCAATGCTATGGCTTGGTTTGGTGGGCAGCTTCATTTCACATCCCTCGTCTCAACCACCGTTTGTCCTTGGAAAACGGATGGCGATCGCTGCCGACGATAAGCTTTTGGCAGGTTTGGACGTCGATTTCCATGCTTTTTTTTTTGACTTCACGATCTTCCGGATTAGCTTTTTTTGCCGTCTGAGCACGCATGGTGAGCGGCGAACTGAACGGAGAGCGTGTGGCGTGGGTGTGGGGCCGGATGAAATGCTGGATCCACCTGCAGTGTCTCATCTTGAGCTGGTTGGGCAGCGGCTAAGGATCTTGGCCTTGAGCTGTCCCGCTTTCGTTAGTGTTACTCTGACTAACGAAAGGTGCAAGTTAGCACGGGGGGTAGTGTGCTTGATGTTGATGCGATGCGAGTGACACATTAGCCATATGCCCATGATGTGTGTCTTAGAAATAGATGGACCAAGGAACGTCCGGATTTGGTCATGCGTCCGGGCTTTAATTTAGGGTAAGTTGAAGTTTTCTACACTCCACTCCTTCGGTTCACAAATACTTGTCAGTTTTGATCAATGCACGGTTAGACAATAGTTTGTTTCTATTCAAAATGACCAAAATGACTTTGTCAACTAATCCAAGTGACCTTGCGTCCACCAAATGTAATCGTAACTCCTACCGACCACGTTTACCTTGCACAGCCATGGTCGTAGCACCTCCCGACCACGTTCAGTCTTTACAACGAGGTCGAAGCCCCTTCCGACCACGTTCACTTAGTAACTCCTCCCGACCACATTCAGTTCCTTCTGCCGTGGTCGTATTGCCTTTCGACCACATCTACTTCTGGTTTGCCGTGGTCGTAACGCCTTCCGACCACCTCTGCGATGTCGTGGTCGTAAGTCGTTTTACGACCACATCTATGAGAACATGATGAAGTCGATACTCGATAGTTTTTCCTCCTCTTCTCTTTATTTCTTTTCCTCCTCTTTTCTCACACTTTTTCTCGTCTTTTCGATGCACCTCTGGTTACATGACTCCACCCCTTTTTATACCCGGATCTACAATTTCTACTCGGGTTACGACTACGATTACAGCTCGATTCCGACTCCGACTACAACTCGACTTCGACTACGACTTCAACACGAGTTTGACTACTTGATTTCGACCATGACCAAACCTTGAATATAACTTCTAAACAAGATTATTTCCAACGCTGCCCTCCATCACGACCAGCCTTCGCCACGTCCTCCACTGTGCTGCCAACCTCCGCCACGCCCTCCGTTGCCGCCCTCCACCACCTGTCCACCCTCCACTACGCCATGTTTGAGTCCAGGGTGTTTGGCTCCGAGTTTGATACAGCCACATCCCCACTTACACTGCAGTGTTTGTCGCCTTGCATCCTTGTCCGACATTCGTGGGAGTTCAAGTTTTAGACCAAGTGGTGACAGAGCATGCTCTACGGCCCTAATGTGTGTCTGAGGGGCTATAGCTAGCTCGCACGGGTTTTATGCCTATCCGTGTTGCTGTTTCATCTTTATGGTGGGCGGAAACGATGTCGGTGTCTAACCACAGCGGTAGAGACACGGTGGAGGTGACCGAGTGAGAAGCCATAACGCCTGTGCCCTGTGCTTGAGCGAGGCTCGACGATGACAACACCAAAGAAGCAAGCATATGGTATAACCACAACACAAGAGGAATAGAGATGGCGACCGTCGTTAGCATTATCGTCCCTGAATCTGCCGTTTACATATATGTAGGGCTGGCCAGGGCCGACACAGTCCGATGCCGGCCAATCTTGCTTTGAGCTGTGCCTGAGTCGGGTTGGCACAGCATGGCATGTTAGCAAGTGCCGTGCCAGGTCTACTCACACCCACGGTTGGTGTAACAGGTGCAGTTCAGTCAGTGCACTATTTGTGGAAATGGATGCAGTAGATAGCAAAGGAGTCCGATGTGTTCATGCATGTTTCGTTTTCACTGGCCGTATACTGTCTACAATCTTTCCAAATAAAGAACACCAATATGCCAGCTCACCTGTAATCTATGCGCACCAACCCGAATACCGCACATGATAATGGCTGAGTTGGATGTTGGCTAAGTTCTTTTTTACTTATGTTGTATGATTTATAGTTTATATTATAGTAATTAGTTTTTAAATAGTAATCAACAGGAAGATTGTAGTACAAAGTGTACTGAATTCAGTTGTACCGACTAAAATTATATGTGAATATTTTTCTCTATATACTGTCTCTTATGAACAACCATAATTTAAACATTTAAACTATTAGCAATAAGATACAGTCAAAAAAACCCACCCAATTTAATTTCGTGGCCTTCTTTAATGCTCTTGTGTTCGTGCGTGCCACTGCATGCAGTGCTGCTATCTGTGCTCCCTAATTATGGTGGTGCTTAGTTGGGCTGAATTTTAATGGTTTATAGCTAAATTTTCACTGCAGCTGGCTGAATTACACTGTAACTAATGGTGGCTTATTTGGTATAATTAAATTTAAAAAAATAAAAATAAAAAAGGTTAACCTATTACGTATAATGCAAATGAATACGGGAAAAAGAACCGGCAAAAAAACTAAAAATAAGCTAAAAAGTCAAAAAAAAAGATGAAATTTAGGAATAATAAAAATAAGCTCGAAACTAGAAGCTCAAGACTAAATAAGCAGAGCCTATAAAACATCATTTGGTCCGGGTAACCTGTAGTGTACTAGTAGTACTGTGTAATGTGATAGTTTGGGGTGCCCAAGTGTCAACACGCTTTGAAAATTGTAGCGGGTACCCTCCGTTGGTGTACTGTGATACCTTCACCGGAGCCTGGCTTCGACGCTCACCGAATTTAATGCGTAACCGCAACCGGGTCAGTGGAAAAGTGTCAACTCACGCTCCGTACCATAAGTCTCTGGTGTCTTTGTAAAATTTTTAAATGCGTGTTAGAAGACGTGTACACGAGGTTGCACGTAGTGGTGTGAGTTGTGTGCGCCTTACTCCTGCCATGTACCCTCTAAAAAATTGTAGTGGCTATTGGGCCAACCGACTGAATGGTCCCTGTCTGTTCTCCACTCGTGTGTCATTTCCTCTTTTCTGGCAGTTGGGGAGTGCTAGGTCCGGCCATTGTGATGGCAAACATCCTGGATCTGCTAAGTACTGTTCCAGGTTGTTTAATCCCTAATGCGTTGATCATGGTGGCAGGCTGCCTGCTCGCTGGGCCTTTTTCTCTGCCTCCCATTTATGCGATAGAAGGATAGAAATGTCGCTTTCCCTAGTAGGAACTTAGCAAGGGACTCTTGTCTAAATTTCCGTTCAGAATC
Organism: Dendrocalamus latiflorus; assembly: GCA_017311315.1. Lineage (NCBI taxonomy): Eukaryota > Viridiplantae > Streptophyta > Magnoliopsida > Poales > Poaceae > Dendrocalamus > Dendrocalamus latiflorus. The sequence goes on along the minus strand of CM029660.1, from coordinate 4,719,111 downwards.
TAGCCTGTCTTGTCTCTGTCTGCTCGCATTGCCTTGTTAATTAGCTGAGTTTAAAGGTTGTGGTATTAGTGTATAGTCATGTAGATTTATCTACTCCGTATTTTACCTTGCCTGTTGCAGTGCTCTTCGGTCTCCTGTAAGAGTACTACTATGTAGTAACATTTACCATTTTGCAGACAAGGTTAGAGCAGTCGAGTAAGCGAAAGGGGATCGAATCCGACGAGCAACAAAGAAAGCCACAGCTTGATCAGTGCGCGGCCAAGCAGGACGCTCAAAACGGCTTCGTGCTGCCGGATCTCAACCTTCCAGTGCAGGACATCGCTGATGGATCTGCAGCTCCTTGATCGCTCCAGATTATTACCGCGGCGTCGCTAACCTGATAAATTAACCGTGTATAGAGGAAGCTGGCTAGAAGGGGCTCTGATGATCTGATCATGCAGGCACAAGTTAAAAAGGACTCAAGGAGGGCATACATACCTGTGTTTGTTTGTCTGAAAAGTTGTTGAAATTTACTAGAGTTTAATTAGCGCCACTGCGATCCTCCGGTCTGAATGTGAGTGCTGGTGTTGTAGGAGCAGAAAGGAGGATTGGTTTTACCTTTACCTTATCTGATGAAGTTTTTTCGTAGTTTGTACCCCGCTCTTCTTTATCGATGAGGCAGAGGGAGATTTTATGTAGTATCAAGTTTCAGACCGTGCAGCTGGGGTTCATCTGAACACGGTTAAGGAGATTGTTAATGTTCTTTTGTTTGATCCGGTGAATGTTGAAGTGTGAGGATCTGGCTAAGCCGTGTAAGCGTTTTCTCTAGACACAGTTTGTTACAAGCGCCCGGTTGTATATGTCATTTTGGAAACGCAGCTTATCTCATGCACGTACGTCAGTGCAAGACCCCTGGTTTTGTACGAGACGCTCTAATGCATCCGAGGCGCACATATGAATCCAGATATTTCTAGTTTCTTTTACGCATTGCGTACCAGTAAATCTGATCGTGTGAGCTAGAGGACCACCAACGTGAATTTTGATTTATCCGGTATCTTACGGAGCTCTAACATATGTTTTTCGTTAAACACGCACACACACACATTATATATATATATATATATATATATATATATATATATATATATATATATATATATATATATATATATATATATATATATATATATATATATATATATATATGACGCTGAAATATAGCACCATGGTGTCTGAGCACTAGGCTTCCCTGTTGGATTGCTTTTAGATATGTGTAAGTGCAATGATATATAATATATCAGGATGGAAAGTCTTAATCATGAATAAAAAAAATCTCAATTATGGATGAAAAGTGTCAATCATAGATGGAAAAATCTTAATCATGAATAAAAGGTGTCAATCATAGATGGAAAATCTTAATCATGAATGGATGCAATGATTGAGACTTTCTATTCATGATTAAGACTTTCCATTCTGATATATTACATATCATTACACTTGCACGCATTTAAAAGCAATCCAAAGATAGAGAGATTTGATGCCCAGATATCATGGTGCTCTATTTCAGCGTCATATATATATATATATATATATATATATATATATATATATATATATATATATATATATACCATATATTAAAGTTGGGGGACTTCCTGGACGGGGAGCTGTGCCATGTCATATTTTTTGCGAAAAAGCCCCTGCGTTTTGCGAAATCACGTAGAGGTCCTCCGTTCTCGCAAACAGGTCCCCGCTTCTCGCAAATAGGTCCCTGTCAGGTTTTTTTTCAGGAAAGCACCCTCCAGTTCACCGATAGCAGCCTATGGTTTCCAAAATTATGTATAGGTCCTTGTTTAGTTATGTACAGGTCCTTAATTTTTTACGAAAAAAACCCTTTGCTTTTTTGAAATTACACATACGTCCTCAATTTTTTTAAGAAACACCTTACGAATTATCGTCTCTTTTGCTTTGGTCCACACGATGGCTAACACGGCGTCACGCCGCGCTTACGTAGCTAGTGTATATATATATATATATATATATATATATATATATATATATATACACACACACACACATAATCTGGGATAGAACTCAAGACGAGCAGCTCGCACCATGGCGAAGCTCGCCAATTTCTCGGTCCCGATCGAGCAGAAATTTCGACATGGTCTTCTACGGCCCGGTTTAGACCGATCTCGGCCTCACCAATCAAGGTTTACTTGTCAAGGCCCAAGAGTAACCACCCTCGGAAAGTCGATGTGGCTATTTTCACACTGCTAGTTCTCTCAAGGCCCAGATTACGTAGTATTCCATCAGATTTAAAAATATGAGACATGTAATTCTAGCAATTTTATTTTGAAATATAAGATGTGCACAAGAATTTAACGATCTTGTTCTTACTTTTTCCTCTGATTTTTATCTTCGCTGTGTCTTCTGGTGAAAACTCACGCTAACCATTACTATCTCTGACTCTAGATATTGACATCCTTTTCTATCATGGTCATTCCATGTAATTTTTTTTGTTTTATAATTTTCTTTCGGGAATGGCTATACACCAGTGAGATTTTGACTGATTTGAGTCCACAAATCAGTCATTTTTTTACCATTAGATGGAGATCTAAAGACCCATATCACTCCATATCAATTATATATAAAGCCATCCCAAAACCTAACCCTAACTGACTTCTACCACAGCTGCCGCCCTTGGCCCCTCCCATACGTTGCCACCTACCGCCACTACCACAACCCAATGTGGTCGCCATCCTCCTCCTCTGCTCGCTGCCTCCTTCCTTAGCTTCGGTGGCGGACGACGTCAACCACCTCCCCTCTCCGCGATTCTCGTCAGCACCCACCGCTTTCGTCGCTCTCCCCCAACCTGCGTCCGACAATGCCACCGTCGTCTTCCCACTGCCACCTTCTACCGCTGGTCCTCCACTGCTCTGGCCTCCCTCTAAGTTCAGGGTCCTCCAGTGAACCTTAAACTCTAATCCTAATCCAGCGAACTACTGCCCCTTGCTGCCGTCACCAAAGAGGAAGAATCACCGCTAGAAAAATGAATCTCTAAGCAAAATCGTAAGGTCAGAAATTCGGCTATCTCCCTCCTGAAAAACATTCGATTGTTTTTTTAGCAAATCCCCTATAAAAATATGTCTTACAAAAAGAAATAAAAAAAGCACTCCCTCGGTCCCTCCTAAGGCATATTTTGGCCGAGCACCGAGGCTGAGTAAGGAGGTACTAAGATCAAGATAATTATGGAGGAAAATGATTAAGATATTCATGGTATTAATATCTTAGGGCATCTCCAATGGTCTGAGTCAGCTAGCTATATGCATGTACACATCAGCATATATCCTATGTGGAGGAAATAGAGTATGCAAAAAAAACCGAGTCAGCTCTTCCTTAAGCACTAGTCTATAATGCCAAACGAGGCAGCCTCTATAAATTCTGTGTGTGCATGTCTCGTGCCGTGAAACAAAATTTTAGAAAACTATTATTACGCCAACATTTCGAAACGCATGGAGAGTACTGCTTAATTAAAGTCCAACTCACGTTTAATCATCGTCACGAGGACAAATGGTTGGCAGCGCGCTAGCAGCCTCGAGACGCGTCGAGTCCCGATTGGACGGACGCCAGGCCGTTCCTCCGTCCAAGCGGCGGGCCCCACACGCATGGTCCATTTTTCGTTTCTCGTCGCTGTCCTGCTTTCTTCCGGGCGGGTCACCGAAAAAATATCACATTTTCCAGTCCCGTCTCCCCTCCCGCTGCCTGCCCGTGTGCTTTTCACCCTCAAGTAGATAGTGGGCAAGGAATCAGAGCAACCTGTTAAAAGAAACCAAAATGGAACGCATCCATCGTCTCGGTTTTCGTCCGTCCTTTCTGTCATTTTTCGCTTCTAAAGAGTCTTCTTTTTAAACGGGTTTTCGAAACTATTTCTTTTAAATGATTTTCTAATTTTAAAATCGTATACATCATCATATCGACAGATCTGCTATATTAAAAAATACAAACAAAATTATCGAACATAACTAAAAGTTATTGACTGTAACTAAAAACAGAACCTCTTATAACTACCACTGTACTCGGAAAATCCTGAAATTACAAAACTGTATCAGAACGCCACTATTAGATTCCAGAGAGAGAGAGCGAGCAGCCGTCGTGCCGTAACACCCAACAATCATTAGTCAGCAGGTTAACCAAATTTTCAGCTCCCAACTGGGGAAAACCCGATCACAAGGTCCACAGCACCCCAAGACATGAAGACGATCAATCATCATTGTATGGCTTTCATTTTTAAGTTTTTTTAGAATATGACATGGCTTTCGTTCAGAAGTAGGAGTAACATGTGAATTGATGATACTACTTCTGTACATGTTATTAGTAGGGGAGATTTTTTTTACTATCTTTAGAAGATGCTAGGAGTATCATATTTCGCCACTAAATTATATATAAAATTTTGATATCCAGATACCAAGAATTTACTTTTACAAGTACCGATGACTCCTGATATCTTCTGGAAACTTTACAAAATGGTAAAAACTCTACATTAGTAGGAGCTGAAATCAAATATAATACAGTGATAATAATAAGATGGGTTAAAAAAATCGTATTGTACAATGTACTCTTGCAAGTATTGACTATTGAGTCAATGAGTCACGTGCGAGCGCGAAAATAAAGGTGCCTATCACTCCTCTGCCCCGAGCCAAGGTCCCCTACCACTATCTACTCCTCCGAAGCCACCACCACCACTTCTCAACTCGCGAGGTGGTACCACTCGACGATTCGACTCCCCGGGTAGTTGCGCGTCCACGCCTCCGCTGCAACGCCCAACCGCCCCGCCGGCGGCGCTGCAAGGCCAAGGCCGCCGCTGCCGTGATCGCGCATGGCGTTCCACTACCCCGACCACGCGCTGGCGATGGACGCGGCGGCGGCGGCCGCCGCCGCGTCGCCGAACCCTAGCTTCGCGGCCGGTGGTGGGGGTGGCGGGTGGGAGATGGAGAAGGCGGCCATCGCGGCGCACCCGCTCTACGAGCGGCTGCTGGAGGCGCATGTCGCTTGCCTCCGCGTCGCTACCCCCGTCGACCAGCTGCCGCGCATCGACGCGCAGATAGCCGCGCGGCCCCCGCCCATGGCCGCGGCCGCGGCGGTCGGCGGGCCCTCCGGCGGCGAGGAGCTCGATCTCTTTATGGTAAGACCGACGATTCCTCTCTCTCTCCCCCCTCTCTCACGGTCTTACTCTTAACTCCTACTATGAAGACATGGGGTTGACTGGTGTCTCGCTGTGTGCGTTTTGCGATCGAATTCTCATTGTGTGTGGGCTTGACTGTACGATTGGATGCTGTAATTGACATACTAAAAAAATAGCGTGACGTGTGATGCAAAAAATAAGGAATGGAAATGGTAATGAACTGGCTAGTTAAGTAGTTATATGATTGAAATTGGAATTTGGAACGGATTGGATTAATTCTGTACGAGTAGTCGAGTAGCAATGGTGCTGATGGTTTAGGTGTAAAATAGGCTCTTGAATTGAATGTGCGAATTCATCACTTGTTTCTACTTCCTACTTGCAAAGAATTTCTGCTCGCTAAGGTTATGAGCAGCGACCCCATTTTTTTCCCGACTAGAAGTGTTTTTTCTTTTTGCCGGTAGCTCTTCGTTTGCTTGGCAGTGATAATCTTCCGTAGGTAGCATCATACTGTTCCAACTTCCTTTCTCTCCCCTAAAATACTTTGTTTTTCTTGCAGACACATTATGTGCTGCTTCTTTGTTCGTTCAAGGAACAACTGCAGCAGCATGTGCGCGTTCACGCGATGGAAGCAGTGATGGCTTGCTGGGAGCTTGAACAAACTTTACAAAGTCTTACAGGTAGCACAAAGCTTTTCTTGTTGATAGTGTTTGACAGGAAGATAGGAGCGTCCTGAGTATATTAGGAGGAGGAATTTACAATCTGTACTCTAGATATTTATTTTTTGCACTGTTTTATTCATGCTGATGGTAAAAGTCATGCAAGCAATGATGTGCACCATCTTATTGAAGCTTCCGCCACAACAAATACTCATTTGACCCTTTCCTCAATTGTTGCCTTCCCTGATAGAAAATTGAGCTCAAAATTCACACCCTTGTAAGTCCTATTGGATACAAGAAAATACACATTGAGTCCACCTTTATAGAAGTATCGTTCCCCTCTTAAGTCTTTATTACATACAAGAGTTACAAATTGAAGTTATCGAACCCGGCTTTAAAGTAGTACCTTCTTGAGATTTGAGTTCGGTATATGTGGCAGTTCTCCATGAACCTTGTGTTGCACCAGCCACTGAACTGAACTGATTGTACCTTGTGAGCATAATCTCAACTAAATTGTCCTGATCAAAGTTTCCCTTACTATGTCTGTAATGCAATTAGCTTCCACACAGAACAGTCTGGAATATATAACAGGGAACCATCACACAAGGTGTACCATTTGAACTACTTCATGTTGCTTGTGGAAAACAGACGGCAACTACAAGTACAAAGAGTAGCAATATTAATTTTACTTTACTGGAAATTTGAAGTAACAATCACTAGTCCGTATAGGCCCAGAAATCCCTTTTTTTAGTGTAAAGGAATTCTGCGCAACAAAAAAGGCTTCCAAATATGTTTTTGAAACTTAAAAATGATTCATGGGTACAAAAGGCACTGACAGAGCTAGAAAAAAATTCGAGTGGCCTTCCCTTATATTGTACTATAGTTTTTGACTTTGTTAAGATATATATGTAAAGGACAATGGACACCATTTCTGCCTGTTGGCATTAATGGGCATGTATCAATGAAAACGGCTGTCATTAACCAAAGTTATGACTTATGACCTTCTGAAAACTGGAAGGGTTTCAATGTTTTGTGGGCATTACAACTTTACCTGATCTGTTTGAATGTGTTAGCAACTTAGCATCAACTGGTTTGCATCAGTTTACCACTAAGATGCCACATTCTTCAATTGGGCTTGGGACACATGGATGGTTGGGCATGGGAAGTGTACCTGCAGAAAATAGTGAGCGTTGTGTTCGAGAGAAATTTCAAGGATAAACCTAGAGCCAGTTTAAGTCTACATAGGCTTAGGTATACTCTCGTATTGGCAAAGGCAATATGAATTATTAATTTGACCAAGATAAGCTGGTGATTGGCCTATTCTTAGTTGTGCTAATGTGGATTCTTCCTGTAGGGGCTTCTCCTGGTGAAGGCACTGGAGCTACTATGTCTGATGATGAAGACAACCAGGTCGACAATGACAGCAACCTGTTTGATGGAAATGATGGGTCAGATGGTATGGGCTTTGGTCCCTTAATGTTGACCGAGGGTGAGAGATCCTTAGTTGAGCGTGTACGGAAAGAGCTGAAGCATGAGCTTAAACAGGTAAAGTTACAGCCTTCTAAATTTTCAGCTGTTAGCTTGTTGTCTAAACAAAATTTCCAACTTTCAGGGGTACAGAGAAAGCTTGTGGATATTAGGGAAGAGATACTTCGGAAGCGAAGAGCTGGAAAACTCCCAGGAGACACAGCATCTACTTTGAAAGCTTGGTGGCAGGCTCATTCAAAATGGCCATACCCAACTGTATGTAGCAGCTCACAGATACCATTATCAACCTTTTACCTGCAATTTTTTTTCTGCCACTGATGAGCATCTTCCGTAACTTGTTTAGGAGGAGGACAAGGCTCGCCTGGTGCAGGAAACAGGGTTGCAACTAAAGCAGATCAACAATTGGTTCATCAACCAACGTAAACGGAACTGGCACAGCAATCCCGTGTCATCCTCATCAGACAAAAGCAAGAGAAAAAGGTACGGTATCGTGAAAATTCTACTGAAAGTTTCTTTTACAAGCTTGACATCTCTCTGGTTTCCATTTCGTGTCTGTTTATGCTTGGAAAAAAGAAGCAATGCAGGTGATGGCAATGCCGAGCAATCCTGGTAGAGCACGGTTGGAGAAGAACGTATATGTAAATAATGCTTCTATTGTGAAGGATGCTCGATATATTTATGGCTCTCGAGACGACCATTCGGACGGGAGTTTGTTGGACCCAATATTGATAGCAAAGAAATCATGTATTGTTGTAACTGGTTGTGTGAAACTAAAGAACTTATATTTATATAGTGACCTGCCAGAAAGTAGCTTTCACGTTTGCTATTGTGTTTTAGTGTGCATTTGTAGTTGTTGGGACGTGCTGTTGTAATTGAGTGTGTGTATACGACTATTTTGCAATGATGTGTTTTGTGAAGCATACGGTGTCAAACCGTGGAATAGAAGTGTTGTACGAGCTGTGTGCCTGTGTGGTGCTGTACTCCTGTAATATTGACCATGACGCATTGGCAGTTTATCCCCAGTTGTGTTGTTGTATGCAAGCTGTAGCCGAGCCGGAAAGAGCAGGTCGATCGACCCCACAATCCTCTTCGTTGACGGCAAGTCGGCAACCGCGCGCGGGTGAGGGAGGCGTCACTTCCCTGTTCCTTTTTTCTGTTCCCCTCGTGTTCCTGTCAACATAGTAAAGATTTAGAGTATTCTCCTTGTCCCTCTCATGAGTTATGTGGTACTCTAGATCTTCGCTACGTCAACGAGAACTCGAAGAAGACAGGATGAAGAAAACAGGGAAGCCGTTCGCGGTCGTTGGCTGCTCATCCTGCCTCCGCTCCCTCTCGTGGGCGCTCATCCGTCCATTGCCCACCGTGCCGTTCCAGCACGCTCCACATCAGGCTTGTAATTCTATTTCGGTACCGGCCTGGATATACCATACCGCCGTTCAAAATGGAATAGAGGAGGCTTTATCCCGTACCGGCTAAGATTCCGATTAATCCCAGCCATTTCGAGAGGAATCGGGCGTTCCAGGCGGAAGAGGGGTTTTCGTCTCGCTACCGGATAACGGCCCTGATCAACTCGGCTTTGGTTTCTGGCTTATTTTTCACTATTCATAAGTTTCATCTTTTTCTGAACTTTTGGCTTTTTGTTGAGCTTTTTTGCCGGTTCTTTTTTCCCGTATTTGTTTGTATTATACGTAATGGGCTAACATATTTTTTATATTTTTAAATTTTTTTAAATTTAATTATGCTAAATAAGCCTCTGTCAGCTACGATGCTTTTTTCAGCCAGCTACAGTGTTTTCAGCCATAAGCCATGAGCTTTTCAGTCGAACCGATCACCACCTAAGTAACATCTCGTCATCTCCTCCCAATCCATTTCGCTGGCAAGAAATCAAGGGGAAAATACATAGCTCTAAGAAGAAAGCAAGAAATCAAGAAGCACTGTATCCTCCGAATCCATCTAGCCCAAGTAAACCCTCTTATATCTTTTGGGGCTTAAAAATTTACTAGACAAACTTATTAGGCAGCTTGGTATCTATTACTCTTTACATACATTCATAATTATATATTATTATATTATACTTTAAAATTGTACACTAGAACAGACCGATACCAACGTATTTTATACCAGAGACAAACCACACCTATATCAACGTATTTTATATCTAGAGACAAACCGAAATGGATACGCCTGCGCGTGGGCTCCCTTACCCGTCGGCGTGCCCAAAAATCTGCCAGCCCGCGCTGCGGCCTGCTCGGGCCAACGTCGGGAAGTGGGCCTGGCGCTGCCTGCCTCGGCCGCGTAGCCTGTAGCTGTTCCGTGGGCCAAGCAACCTCGTAGCTCCTCCAAGCACTCGCAACTATATGATGAAATATACCCGACTTTTTTAGTTATGGGAAAAGTAATTAATGAATTTAAATAAGTAGGAAAACCAGGATCTGAATTTTGAAGTATAGGCAGGCCTCTGGCCACTGGCCACGTCCCTAGGGTCGTTGACGTTGCTAACGTCCCACAAGGCGCTGCCACTGCCATCGCTAATGACTAACTAGTTCTTCTCGAGTCTTCCCAGTTCCCACGGCTCCACCATTGACGGCAAACATCAAGCACATTGTTCTTGCTTTCTTGCATGCGCAAGTGCTGTAGCTAATGCAAATTATTCATGAACCCTGAATAGGAAAGTGTCAGAATGAATCTCTGGGCCGGAAGAGGTTCGAATTGAATCATAATCTCTCTCTAGAATACAAATGAATCAAAATAATCTATCAGCTAGATGGTTGCATGAAAAATGTATTTCATAGAAAGTACACGAACACTAATACTAAACAGGAGGAGGTATGACTGAGGACTCAAGGACCAGTGCTGTTTGGCATATAAATGGATTAGGAAAACCCTCAAAAAGAAAAAGGATTAGGAACAAGACCCTCATGACTTCTCTGAAACCAGAAGATACAGAATATAATTGGTCTCTTGTTTGTTGGTTGCTTGTTTTTTGGAACAGGACCGTCGTATATCTCGTAACATCCCAAAAGTTCAGTTGCAAACAGAAAGATAAACATGTCTACTCACGAACACTTAAAAAAGATTAATCTAATTAAGATAAAGACCTAATGGTCAATTTTAACATCTTTTTATAATACATATGTATATTAATAGTTAGGTCCCACTATTGTAATTTATATGATATATAATAGAAACTTTAGATCTCACTCAATCTCTTATCCGGCTCTCTCTGTTTGACGGCGCAGGAGCCTTTTGGCCTTTGCCCACTCCCCGAGCGCTTCCGCCACCACCACCTCTTTCTAGGTGCACCACATATCCCATCCTTAACCCTGCGCTGCCTTCACTGTGCCACCCTCCTGGTCCACCATGGACTGGGCGCCCTCCTCGACTCCTTCCCCAACGTCACCTGCCCGCCGTTCGGGGACACGGAGGTCGACCCCGCGCTCTTCCCATTGCTCCACAATGTTGGGAGCAGCGTCCTCACGCCTGCTAGCACCACCTTCCTCGCCGCCTTCCACGCCCTGCTCGACACCTCGCCGCTCCAGTCCGAGGTGAGAGAGACTTCTTCTTGGATCGCTACTCTGGTAGACATTTATGGTGAGATCTCATTGTTGGCACACGAAAGATGGTATATCTTCAATAATTTTGGCATTTTTTCTGCTTTAGTAGATTTGCCTATTGCGGTGAGAACTAAGGCCAGTCTCAGTGGATGTTTCATATCCCAGTTTCCAACACACTCATATTTTGGAAACAGTGCAGAAGAGTTTCATCCCCATGAAACTCTCTCTACTCCCATCAAACTTTTATCATCTCTCTCTTCATCAATACAGTGTCATGTCAGCGTATTTAATGCCCATGAAACTCCATAAAACCCCCACTGAGACTGGCCTAAGAACACATCATTTCAGGAAGGATGAATTGATGATTTGCCCTATCTTTTATTGAAATGGCAATAGATGTCTCACGGACATGCAGGTCCTAGCCCCGCATGTCAGTGAGATATCACAGGGTATTTTATCAAGTGGCAAAGAAAAATAGGGCAAAAAATCAAATATCCCTTTCTATCAATATTTTCTTGCTCTGATTCTTTGTAGGGGTTGAATTTATAAGTATTTGATTGCACAAGAAGGGCCTGTTATGGGTTGTTTTGTTGCTGCAATTGCATCGAAATATGTGGATTGACATGTGTTGCTTTGAGATAATCAATGCGCTATGGGATGTGGACGCTGCTTTTGCATTGGCATCTGTGGATTGAAGCGCGCTGATTTCAGCAAGGCCAGTTTCAGTGGGGGTTTTATGGAGTTTTATGGGCATTAAATACACTGACATGGCACTGTATTGATGAAGAGAGAGATGATAAAAGTTTCATGGGAGTAGAGAGAGTTTCATGGAGATGAAACTCTTCTGCACTGTTTCCAAACTATAGGTGTGTTAGAAACTGGGACATGAAACCTCCACTGAGACTGGCCTAACTGAAGAGCTTGTAAATGTGAATTGGAGTTTTTGGAGATCAATACAGTGCTCTGGGGTTTGGTTAGGGCATCTCCAATGATCTGAGTCAGCTAGCTATATGCATGTACACATCAGCATATATCCTATGTGGAGGAAAGAGAGTATGCAAAAAAAAATCGAGCCAGCTGCATCTCCAATGGTTATAGCTAGCAACTAACTATATAGACTTCCACATCATCTATATAGTACACACTAAAGTTAGCATTCTAAAGAACTATCTATAAGGATAGCTATTTGATGCTTACATGCACACACAGAATTTATGGAGGCTGCCTCGTTTGGCGCTATAGACTATCTCTAGAGCTGTAGAGAGCTGCGTTCTCTTTCTTCATTTAATATCTTCCACGTAGGACAGTTGATGACATGAACTCTCTTGTAGATAGCTGCTATAGACCCATTGGAGATGCCCTTAAGCACTAGCCTATAACGCAAAACGAGGTAGCCTCTATAAATGATAGTCCTTTTATGTGTGTGCATGTAAGCATCAAATAGCTATCCTTATAGATAGTTCTTAGAATGCTAGCTTTAGTGTGTACTATATAAATGATGTGGAAGTCTTATAGTTAGTTGCTAGCTATAACCATTGGAGATGCACTTAGGGACTATGGGTAATATGATCTTCTTTTCCTGGGGTCTGATCAGTATTTGCCGTAGTGGCTGTTGCAAGGAGTGTTTTTTTTGCTTTATTGCTGTCTCTCTGGCAAAGTTTTCATTTTCAAAGCGCTTTTCTGTTTCAATTTGTTG